>DVQG01000656.1:0-13449 GCA_018231605.1 Papilio ambrax
ATGTGCACCAGTGGTTAACATGTGCACCAGTGGTTAACATGTGCACCAGTGGTTAACATGTGCACCAGTGGTTACCATGTGCACCAGTGGTTAACATGTGCACCAGTGGTTAACCAATGATCCTATGTCGTTAACCGGTCGTGTTTTGCTTAGATTAAATGTTACAATATGACGATAGATGCTTTTGAGGTATAAAAAGTCACATTACACACCTGTACAGATTGTTGCTCCACAACGAAACCAATAATCGATGCGTTCATGCATCGATTATTGTGTTCGATGGCAAGTTACTGTAAATTAGACTTATTGTTATGAATTACAATGTGATCCACCAATAGTCTTGAAAACGTAGTTTGTACAATTTGGTGAAATTATCTAAAACCGTCGTGGTAATACACGGAGCGTGCACAGCTCGACACAGCACAGCTCAGCACAGCTCGGCACAGCACAGCTCGCGACGTGCTCCTGCTTAATGATCTGACGTTATTTGGCAAGCTGCTATTGGAAACCGATGTAGATTTTGAAAAGTCGTACCTAATGTGATAATCTATATATTTAGGAAAAGAAAATTATATGAGCTAGAAAAGTCTGCGTCTTAACATTGCGTCAAAGGTTTATTTGAATTGCAATAAAGCGCTGGCTAAGTAATAGTAATGCTAGCAGTACGCAGCGCGGCGCGGCGCAGCGCGGCGCAGCGTGGCGCAGCGTGGCGCAGCGCGGCGCAGAGTGGCGCAGCGTGGCGCAGCGCGGCGCAGCGCGGCGCAGCTCGCGTTGCCACGAGCTTTCGTAGTCAAGGAGCTAAGGTTCCAAATTAATCGTTATTTCAAAATCGATTTTAATTAACTTAGGTCGAAAATTGTATCCTCGTGTAGCTTAGGTTCAAATTAATATTTTAAATATATGTAGTAAATAACCTTATGAGAGATGTAGCGAAGGTGGATGTATTTTTGCACATGAAGAGAAGTTGCGCGCGCGCCCCTTCGCAGAGACACTTCGCCTTCATTGCTCGAATTATATCATTTCTCACAATAAAACCATCTTCTTAGTTATCTTAAAGTAACGAAAATAAATATTTTGGTTCCTTCTACATTTATTGAGCACTGAAGACTTCCAAATAATAATGAAAAAATGTTTTACAAGTTCGTTGAATGCGACATTATCACAGGATATACTTTGTTTTATTTGGCACTGTTTCTTACCTATCTTTAAATCCATGAAATAGATAATAGTTAGGTGAGTTTATACACTTTTACAAGCAGTTTGATATGTGTGTCCGCGGCGCCGCGTCTCGCAGGGATCTGTAAATGTCGACGAAGTAAGAGTAAATATTTATAGCGTAGACTTAACGGGGAATAAGTCGTGGTAGCGATTAGTTCGGACATCGAGAATCCTTTAGTTATTTAGAATTCGTATGAATGTGTATAGCAGAAAGATATTTAAAAGTATTTAATTGTAACCATTACATTTATTATGTATAGCGAGGCTTCCTCTCAAAGCTTTATGGATATGGTTATGTAAGTATACGGAAATCTGAACATACTCACTATGGCGTAAGGTTGAAATTTGTACTGCGGTCGTGTTGACAATGTTGCCTTGTATTATACTTATACGTTTAGTTTCCTATAACCGTTACATTTGTACATTTTAATTGTTCATCGGTCTAATTAAATAGATAACACAACTCTAAGCAACACAAGGCCGAACTGATTTTTTATCTTTGGTATTAAAGATTGCAAACATTTGGTAATAAAACTTGTGTGAACTTTCGCAAACTAACCGCTGTGTCCGCGTCTGGCGTCAATTGTATGTAGGAATATATTAGAGTGGTGTACAGAACTAAACACGTGTGCATTTATGTCGAAAAACAAAGTTAGTTTCGCTCCGATATTGGTTTAGGTTTCAGTACAGTGCTGCTAACACGTACTCAACTACGCGACTCGACTCGACTCGACTCGAGCGCTCTTTGTCACAGTTCGGTTTGTGCCATCGATGCCAAGTGACACGGCGCGTGTGTTTATTGTTTGTCTGTCCGCGCGCAGACTCCGCTCCGCCCGTCCTTTCTCTCATTATTATATGAAGGCTTCTTAACTCTCGTCCACTTGTCTTTAGTTAGTTTTACTTTGTTTTATATCATCCGTAGTCATTATGTTAATTAACCGCCTCGTGCATGGCTTCGTATATTTATATTTTAGTCTGTGTATGTTGTTTTCGGTCGGCGAAATGATCTGCGTCACTGTGCGTTGTGTCGTGCGACAATTTAATCAGATCCCGGCTTATCAATATTATAATTGCTTTAATCGTAGAGAGGATAGTGTTAGTTGTCGCACGCCGCAGCAGCCGGCGACATCGGTGTGAAGTGCCCGGTGTCTGCCGCGCGGGCACGTGTCGGCTAGCGGGGGGGCACTAGGAGCGCGAGTGACAAGTGCCCGGGGGGGGGCGTGGGGGATTAAAGCTCTGTATTTAGTGTAGTGTAAACGAAAGACTGGCTAATGTAACGAGTAAGGTATGAGGCAGTGTGTCCACGCGGAGGGAGGCGCTCTCGCGGCCGCCGCGGCTTCAATATGACGTTTTAATATGAGACGGTGCGTAACTACGTTTTGAAAAACACATGTAAAGAAGATATTGGGAAAACATATTGAATTCGGCGGCGAAGACGCCGCGAGGGCAGCTCGGAGGCAGGTTTGTAGCTAGGAAAGTGGCGTGCCCTTTGTAAATAATCGCTTTTAGTATAAAATATATAAACTATTATTATATTACTATGATAACGTTCGTGTACTTCCCACTGCCGCGACAGTTGAAGCCTGGATGAGTTTATATTGGACGTGCATTGCTTTGTTATCATTTGTTTCATTTGTAACCGCAGTTTGTATCAAACGAGCATACTCGCCCGCGCTTCCACATTTTATTTGGTGGTTTTATATAACATAAAGATTTTAGTTAAAAGTTGATTTTAATGTGATAAAATCGCAAATTACACATTTTTATATTTTGGAAACAGACCGATGTATCAAAATAGCGCCAATTATATGACACGATTGAAGTATTGATGACCTCGTAATGTTAGTTGTCACACGCATGTCGAGTGCGCAACAGGCGTCAGTCGGCGCACGCCACGTCACTCCGGCGCAAGTTATGGCAGTCTCCATACTGCCTGCAATTACACGGCAACTGACAGACTGACAGACTGACAGACTGACAGACTGACGGACTGACAGGCAGACCGACAGACAGGCTGCGCAACAGGCGCCTGTTGCCGAGGGCGCTGCACCGCTTGTGACTGGAACAACTGCTCCATACAGAACAAATAATCTAGCGCAGTACGTGTCTAGTACACTGTCTGAGCGCTCCTCTGCCCGTTGTCTTTTCCCGAACCGTTGTTCTCCTCGTGCAATCGCATCACAATTATCAGAGATTTGTCGTTTTGTTAAATACATTTTATTGTAATGATCGCACTGTAACATTCGCAATGGCAACACCGAATGCGGACACATGACACATGACACATGACACATGACACATGTATATAATCGACGTCTGAAATATTGTTTTGTATAATCCAAAGAGGAATGTGTTCATTTATGAAGGAAAAATACATTTTTTTTGTTTATTTGAGTTTATATGATAATTGAGATTGTAACATAATTATTTATTGGTCCAGATTTGCATTTCCACTGAAAGTTTATGTTCCCGGCGGTCGGCGCCCCCCGCCCCCCGCCCCCCGCACCCGGCGGTGGGTGCGGGGGGCGCGGGGGGTGCCGGCACAAGTAATTATGCTCAAATGTCGTGTAACAGTTTAAAACGATCGATCGATCGAGTGATGTTTGCATACTGTTCTTAAATGAAAATGTCAATAAAATGGTATTTTAAAAGGCAAAGTTGGTTTTAATTGATCCTTTATACTAAATAAATATAATTAGAATGATACAAACGCAAAGGAGAGAAGTTCGTAAACGAGCAAGGACCGTCAGATGGGACGCCACTGCTACAGCTACCCAACACTGATAATTACTCATTAGATACTAATAAATATACAAACATACAAATAAATTTAAAAACCTATTACAAAGCGTTTCAATTTTTTTGATCAAGACCATAAACTTCGCAGTGCTACAACTAAAATTGTGTCCAGTCTACTGACATGTCCGATCCGCCAAAATAGTATACTTTTCGACAAGGATTCAACAACGTAATATACTTAATTATTGTTAAGGCGCATAAGGAAACACAATAGTTGTTTCATTATCTTTATTTGTATGATCACGGAACATTAGCCTGGCTACGCTCGGCGGCGCGCTTCGTGTAATGCAACGAGCAGGAGCTATAATTTAAGGCGATGGCCGCTCGCCGACAGCCTGACCTCGCATCACTCATAAATAAATCACATTCATAGATCACTTATTCAATACAACAATAATAGTACATTTATGTGGATTTACCTAAAGTATAACAAGTTTTCTTAATATTAACTAAGTGGCGACATCTATATCAATTTAATTTAAAGCGATCGTTACAAAATATCAACTGTGAGTGGAGTCAAACATTTACTGCTCCACTTCACTTAAAACAACAAAGATATTAAATATTCACAATAAATACAATAAGTGAGTTATCACTACAGTAAGACTAACAATATTCTAACCTACAGAAGTGGACGGTGGTAAATATAATAGACATTTATAAATTAAATAAGTGTATAACAACTATCATTCTACAATTACAATATATCTTTGCAAATCAGATATTATTTGGTATACTTTATGTTGGCAAAACATTAACCTACTCCATCAATACTCCTAAGGAAGTGTAGAACGAGAATAAAATCCGCCTTGCTATACGTACATGTTGATAATAAAAAAAATGTCTAAGTACAAAATAAACGATTGATTTCAAAATGATTGTATATAAGAAAAAAAAACAAAAATATAAGAACAAGAACATAATTATGTATGTCATATGAAAGTTATTTCGAAATACAAAAATAATTTAAAGAAATCATCATTTTGTTTGCATAACACAGCATCGATTACAAAATAACATCGTTAGTTGCATCAATATTATTAAAAAATAGAAACTGTTATTTAGTTAGATGGTAAGCTGACATACAAGTAGAACATCTTCAGTGCCGGCGTTAAGGTAGGGCGCGATTTGTCGACCGCCCCCGCCGTCACAGGTCTGCGAATTACTACCCCTCCTAGTTATGGTAAAAAGAGAACGCTAGTAGAGCAAAGACCGGCACTGAACATCTTTTTCAGGCGGGAAAATAATACATTTATATGAAAAACTAGCTATTGCTCGTAAAAATAAGATTAAATCATCTGTGTAAAATAACATTGGTCCTTGACATTTATGTACAGTATAATAATTACGTAGAGATGTTGGGAGATGTTGAAAGACTAGCTGGCCGATTTGGACTCGATCTCCTCCTGCTCGGGCACGTAGTAGTGCAGCTCGTAGGCGGGCGAGAGCTCCACGGTGACGTTGTCGCAGGCGGGGTCGTAGGGCTCGCGGCGCGCGTACCCCGCCCGCGTCTTCACCGGGCTGTACAGGCCCTTGAGGAAGGCGCGCGACGCGGCCGCAGCCTCGCTGTTGCCCGCCGAGTTCGCGTGCATCACCGTGTTGTTGTACAGGACGGGGGAGTTGGCGTGGTAGCGCGCGTCGTTATGGTTGAAGTTGTCCACGAACCTCTGCATGACGTCCTTCCGGAATTTCGAGTCGTAGTCTTCGTTGAAGTTCGGCCTGTCTCTCTCCCGTGCCAGCAGGTCGCTGATGGTGACGCCCCTGACGGGTGCCGGCGGCGGCGTGTACGTCATCAAGCCCGCATCTCTCTCGTAGTCGTAATCCTTGGCGGCCTGTTCTATGAAATCTTTGTAATTCTTCATCACGTAGGAGGCCCTGTGGAAGCCTTCCGTGTGGTCGTTGGCCCCGAATCTAGCCTTTTGTTCGGTAGATATTCTCGGGGGCTCGGTCTGCGACAGATATCTTGTATAATCGTTTGAATTGTACGTGTTCGGTGTCTCTATCGGTGCCACGGTATTCACGTAAGTGCGATGCACATTGTGTTGGTCCTCTTGATACCGTGAGCTGTATTTACCTAACGTGGTCTCCGGCGAGTTGGTCAGCGTAAACGACGTCACTTCTTTCGGAGATGTTATTTTTGTATGAGATTTAATTTTAGTTTTACGGTCTTTATCGAATCTGTTAGAATTCGGCTGATGAGTATTAATTCGCGGAGGGAAGTATTGTATTGTTGCCTTTCTATCAGGCGTAGGCAGTGTCTCTGGTTTTGTAAATCGATACGGTAAAGGCGCTGTTGATACAAAAGGTCTCTGTGTGAAGTGAGTTGGAACGGAGTATTTTT
Source organism: Papilio ambrax (assembly GCA_018231605.1). Lineage (NCBI taxonomy): Eukaryota > Metazoa > Arthropoda > Insecta > Lepidoptera > Papilionidae > Papilio > Papilio ambrax. The sequence continues at coordinate 6,359 of DVQG01000656.1, forward strand.
TTAATTCCAATTTTGCCAACTGTAAGTATTCCGATTCATCCTCGTTTGAAATATCATAGTAATCAAAAACATTAAAATATTTCTGTTCCTTGTCTATTGCGGAAGAATTGTATTTTCCCTTTTTGGACAGTATGTCTTTTGTCTTATTATGAAGTTTACTAGAAACTTTTAGTTGTGCTGTGGTCGTAGTTGAATTGATATTTGTATTCGATTGTGTAATATTGTGTACAGATGTGACCGCTGTGGTCGCGGGGGTCGGGGTCGATGTGGTCGGTGTCGTAGTCAAAGTCAGCGTAGACAACTCTTTTACTGTTTCTGTCAGTATATTTGGAATGGTCGTATCTTCCAAAGTACTTTCTAAAGTGTGAGTGATGTCATTGCGGGTGTTGGTCACTTCTTCAGAACTATTTGTTTCCTCGTAGTCGCTATAAATTACGTTGCCGAAGTAAACTGTTTTCTTCTTTTTGGTTTTGCGCTTCTGGGCTATCTTCTCCAATCTTTCTCTTAGGTCGGGAACGTCACTTTTGCTATCTCTACTTACTAAGTTACTCCATTCGGTCTCTGTCTTATTTTTCAAGACTTGAGTGAAAGGTTTCGAAGAATTTTTAGGTTTGAACACTATCCCTAACGAACTAATGCTCTCATTTCTCCAGCTGTTGTCATCTGGATCTCTCACGAATTGTTTCGGTGGTTGGATCTCAAGTTTCTTCATGGGCTTGTAGTTTGGACTGACTGTGTAAACGACGGTGCTCTTACCTTTATCTTGAGAAGGCTTGGTATTAATAATTTCCTCGGTGTTGGTCTGTACGGTGCTTTCCAAATCTTGTGTCGATGTGAAAATACTGAATTGTTCCAGAAAAGAAAATGTGGTATCTGTATTATTTACATGCCCTTCGCGATTTTGTTCAGCCATTTCCTCGTTATTTTTCAACGACGTTTCTTGAAGCATTTCTTCCTTAATCGCGTCTTCATCCTGGAATAATAAGACACAAACATAATAACTAACTAACGCATAAACACTTCACAAAAAATTGAAATAAGGTTATAACAATATTTACTTACTAAATAACTCTGGGATTTCGATGCCTCTGCGGTGGTACGACCTGTGAATGCGTCATAATCGTTTTCGAGTGCCAGTGTCGTGTGATCTCTGTGCGCAGTCTCCGTTGTAATAACTTCACTCGTTGCCTGTTTAGACTTCGATGAATAATTTAAAAATCCGGCTCGCTTCGATGACACCGATTCAAATTTAGGTTTCTGTAATGATACTTCGAAAGGGTTCGTTATGTTTTCTATTTCTTGCGTTATAAATATATCTGGATAGCCGGTAGTACCGGGCACGTCCCGCCGCGGTATCGGCGTAGTCGCTGTAGAGTAATCCGTCACTACTCTCCTCAGAACCTCATCAGATGTCGCCGAGGTCAAAGTCACCAGAGATTCTGCTTTCTTCTCATTTTTATCGGTTGGAGTGGTTGTCTCATTCTTTATAACTTTTGTTATCCTATCTATAACTGTATATTTTCTCCGTGCAGTAAAATTAGTATTAATGTCAACGTAGTCACTACTGTTGACGACGGGTAATGTAGAGATGTATTTTTCCGCTAAAGTTACATTCTGTATAGGTATAGTTGCGAGCTGGTCTAACGCAATCTGTTCAATTGTATCATTAAGTGTAGTACTTAAATCATCAAAGGTGTCATTAAGTGCTCTAACATTAATATTTTCAATAGCTAGTGACATAGAATTGTCCATGTCTGCAGGTTGCGTCGCTTCTGTCAAGTCGACGTAATTATGAGTCGTACAATTTCCAGTGACTGTCGGCGCTACAGTTACCTTTGGAGTTTTGGTCGTTATATTGGTATCTGAATGTATTGTAGTGTTTTCCTTTAATACACTTCTTTCAGAAATGTTATTTTTTGTAGTCATATTATTTTCTATTGTTTCCGAGATGACATCGGGATTGTACTTTATTGCGGCTGTCATCCGTATATATGTCGACGACGAGGGATTGCTACTATTGGGTAAATCGGTGGTGGATGTAAGCACCTCGTTACTTTTATTAGAGATATTTGTCTTTAAGTCATTAGGTCTTTTGAAGTCATGCCTGACCTCGAGCTGCAGACTCTCGTCTACAGCGAGGTCTAGCGTGGGCGTTCTCGTCGTGTTGAAGGAGCTCCTGATGGCGAATGCGCTCACATTTGTACAAAGGACAGCTAGTATCACCACGACGCTCAGCGCGTATCTGAAAGCAGGATATGCATTTAGTATCCTTATTTATTGAATACATTGAAACCTAGAATTTTGAGAATAGTTTATATTTAAAGTGTAGTTTCTACTGTATTCGTTCTGCGGCCGTTTAAATAACAAACCTAAGCGTTTGCTGTGGAGTTACGCCGGAGCTGGGGAGGCGCGAGGTGCAGTTGCAGAACGATAGGATATTATCAAACATGTTCCCGGCGCCGGCGCAGCAATACGTCTCTTTGGTAGTTCACATTGTACCCCACATGTTTACATAACACGTCTAGTTTGGTCTCTGACCGCTGTGCGTTGTGCGCCCACTATTCGCAATCAAATTTGCTAAGTTTCTCTAATTAATTTTAGTAATGGAGAAAAATATCAAAAAAAGAAATGCCATTTTCCCTACAATTTCAAGGAAATGTCAGTTTAAAATTAAATACCACGTATTTTTTAATACAAGGATAATATTAATTAACTTAGATGGAAATTGAACTCTTTATAAAAAGTTATAATTACCAGCAAAATGTTTAACGAATATGAATATTAAATGGTAGTATCCTGTTGATACATTTAGTTTAATCAGGAATTAACACGAGTATTTTTAAAAACCTGTATATTTTGAGAAAATCGGCATTCAATTTGGGAAAAAAGTTTTAAAAGTAAAGCCCATCAGTTCAGTTCAGTACAGTGACAGGAACAGTGCCGGGAAATAACTTGACGACACAATAACAAAGTCCCGTAGCAGATCATACTAACAATATCCATAGCCATTGATAAAATATTTTAAACATAAGAAAAACAAAAGACTATGGGATGTGAGATATAAAAGTTATAGAATGGACGAATAAGGAATTCCGTTTTACAATTCAGTATTCACTTTACAATATCCGCCGTTCAGAATAACATTAAGTTGACGTTCAAACTGCATTGAAGCAACTCGTATAAAAACCCATACAAAAAGCATGACGACTGACGTGTACAATCTAGCAAGCCTCATTGACCTAGCAGTTGACTAGCCTAGGTTTAAACACCCCTTAAGTAACACTCCTTAAGTGAGCACATGACGATGACCACACATTACTGCGCACGGCTTACATTGCGTACGCTACTACTAATCGTCATATCTTTTGTTTACACTCGTACATCGACACTCGCCCGGTGATGATACGTATTTACAGTAGCATTATTCGTTACATCATTATTCAACAATTCTTCAATTTGTAGTTTACTACTCAACATTAGAGTAATCAGCGTACAGTCGTTGTATACTTTCATTGGAAACAGTTATCATTTCAAGGTCGAAATACAAATTAGTTCACTGCGACAATGAACTTTCTAACAAATGTTACATTTTATATGTGAAAATTCTACTCGCTTTAGAAACAACTGCAACGGAACTTTGCATTCAGTATCACGGATCACGCAAACTGAGGCAAAAGAAACTACGAGAACTTGTCCGTTATTACACATTAGGTCCATCCAATTTTATTTATTTAACTAGAAGAAGTAACGCGGATGTTGGCCAACTGCGAGTTGCCAACAATTGTATTAAGCTATGGATTTGCCGATTCATTTTCGCTCCTATGAACTAGTATTATCGCGAACAAGTTTACTACATACGTGTATATTATGTTGCACAAGATATACCGGTATATCACTACAATAGACAGGTACACCGTTGTTACAAAATCAAGAAAAGATCAATTTTTTATTACATAAAGTACAATTTACTTTGCAATTAAAGGGTAAGCAAGTCCAATGGAATGATAACGAGGTATCTAAGATATTGAAGAAATAACATTATAAAAAAGTTTGTATTCATTTGAAAACAGAAGTAATCTTGAATTACTAAAAGTTTGTTAGCCTTATAATCATAATTATACAATTATTACATAATCTTTATTTCCCTAAATTAGCAAAGTTTCGTTTCCACGTCAAGATACCGCCGACGCCGGATCACCGCTCGGACGCGTATCCGAATTTGTTGAATAATAAATCATTCTCACGACCAACGATTTCATAAACGAAACAAAACAATATATGTGATGATAAAAAGCATTTTATGCAGCACCTGATGTTAATGAATCTCAATCTCTTTGTAACAAATTCTCACTAACAATTTCAGAGAATCATTGTCACTTTTGTGTTGCTAATACACAGTTACTTTATCGAAGTTATTCAGCATCACGAGTGGCAGAGTGCAGCTACACGGCTTTAGTTTACTACATCAATATATGTATATCATAATATCTTTATTGTATAGTGCAACACGTTATGTAAACTGACACTTTGCTTTAGTCAAAATAATTTAAAGCGGTTAAGTAAAGTGGAAATAAATCCACTTGGATTATTATTACAGACACCTCGCAATTTTCAAATAATCGTCAAAGGGCCCAATCTACAATCAAATAAGAGCAACAGAATCAAGAAAATTAAGTTAGAAGATGCATTTCTAGTAAGAAATTAGTTAAGATTACATATCAAAAATGTATAAAACATTACGATCCAACGTTTAATTAAATGGTATCCAACTAAATCCATTCTGAAGAAGCGTTCAGCGAAGTTTGATGTTTTTATTATTATTGTATTTTATTATTGTATTTACTCGGCTTTCCGTGTTTGTGAAAACGAAATAATGGAATAAACGATTTCCGACGCCGCGCGGTTGCTTTAGTAGATGATTGTTTAATATATACAGGTAACGATTTATACGCGCAATGCACTTAGCCTCTGCGTACAGAAAATTGTTTAAAACCTATTTGCACTTCTTTGAAAATATGCTTTAATATTGGGTGTTTGTCGCCAACATGTTGCTGTGGAGTTTGGCGACATTTTTAATTGTAAAATTTTTACATTTTTGTTTGTATGTAAATAAATAAAATAAATGATCAGTGGGTACAGCAACGAAGGATGTAACTCAATATGACATATCTTCATTCCGTTAGATCTGAAATCGCGGCTTCAGTAGTTTACCAAAACGTACACAGCGCAGGTCCACTATAGCGCAGAAAATAAACAGATTTTAATGATAAACTCAGATGTTTTCTTATATCAATCACATTTGAATGATAGAAAGCAATAAACATGTTTGTTTGTAAATACAAAGTTGAAAAATGAATGACAAAAGTCGATACGCAACTTCTTAAGCGAGTGCAATATTCGTGCAACGCTCGACTTCGCGTCTTGCGGAGCGAGTTTTTTACTAGAATTGTCGCACCTCAGTTGTGTCCATCAATATTCATATTAGTCGATCATGAACCTGGGACCTGCGCCGACTCAGCTGCGAGCTGGCACCCGCGAGCGCCAGCGCCCGCGGGTCGCTGCGATTGCGAATGATATGTAACACTATGTTAATGCGTTTCTTGCACCGAGCACTTCGACCAAGCGTAAATTTCTTGTATTTTCGTATTGTTCTAATTTAATTTGAGAATTTTGCAAACGGCGCATGCATAAATCGACGTGAAATTAATGCGCTTAACCGACTTTCCCCCACGTGGGTTTTGTTACATACCACATAATTATTTAAATCAGCCAATAAAATATCCGGCGCTAATCTAAAACGTAATACAAAACGACTAATAAAAATAAATCAGATTTTAGAAAATTTCCAACTTTCCGTTTTACAAAATGTGAACGTGCTTTTGCTTAATAAAATTCAAAACTTGTCACTTAAAAAGCGCGGCGATCGGCTTCCAATGAAGACATTTGTAACGTTTTGGGTAAATGCAGGACGACATCGGCCGCCGCTTTCCGCACTGATTGGTTCGCATACCTGAGACTGCAGCGCGGTGACATGTTGGCGAGCGAGTGAGCGTGCATCACGGGCGCCGCATGGCCGGACACTGACACGCGCGCGCCGCGGTTGCTTCCCGAGCACTGGCCACCGGCCGCTGCCACCTGCCAGCGACCGACGCCAGCCGGCGCCGGTGGCGCAGGCGATGGTCCTTCACAATCGTCCACACCACCCTACAGCGCATCCTGCAGGTCGCAGACAAGCGGCGCGGCGACTGCATCCAGCATCCAGCAGCCCCCGCCACTACCTAGGGCTAGGACCTGCGTGATCTGTTGTAATTAAAAATAAATTCATTGGAATCATTGTTGCGTTGATTATTATCATCCTTTTCCGATACGATATCAAAATCATACTTCAATAAATTGTGGAAAAAAAATGGACCCGTGAGAGTGTGAACTTTTGTGTTATAGATAAATTCATCTCAAGAAATCAGAAGCTATCGTAAATTCATTACTATCAAAATTTAAACTTTAAAGGAATTAACACGGCATGAAAGTTCATAATATAAAAAAAATGTAAATAACGAAGAGATAAGAATGTTGAAAAAAATACAAACTAAAGTTAGAGTATAAGTTTATTATATTAAAATGACGTATAAAATGTATGTACGAAGTCTCAGGAATCGCCTCTTACACATATGTTGCATATTCATGATTTTATTATTGGTACTGCATGAATTTAAATAGCTTGTTTCGGTATTGCATGGACACACTTTCCACACGAGCGTACTTGGATCAATATACCTCTTTAAGCTCATCGTCCTTGTATATTGTCACGCTTTATAAGTAAAATTTTTTCTGACCAGGTTTTCTGAAAACAAGTCAACGATATCATGCCTCTATTCGAATTGAAAGAGATGGAGACTGTTAATCAACCATACTGACGCATACCAAAATGCTAAATAAGAAAATAATGATGTTTTGGACTTGACATGGATCACAAGTAGACGTCAAATTTTATTAGTATGCTGGAAAGCTTGCTCGTCAACGGCATCTAGTGGTCAAGAAAAATACTAAGTCAATCTTTGCCAGTAAATGCGGCCCGTGCTTTTGTAAAGTTA
>DVQG01000657.1:0-13445 GCA_018231605.1 Papilio ambrax
TTGCTGATGTATGGTGCAGAGTCAACAGAGCAAGAGGCTTGGAGCTTATATCACCAGAAGACTTGTTAAATGCTTGCAAGTATGTATTTTCACCCCTTACTTAGGGTAGGCTTCGAACCCCTTAGTAGCGGACATATAATGGGCTGGTGATGATGTATTCACCAAAATTTTCAAATACAAGATATTACAAGCTTAGATATACACTTTCAGACTTTAAAGATGGCTGAATCAAATTAACCTATTCTTCTAAGATACTTAGTACTTAGATAAGATAGTTCAAAGATAAACAAATATACATGTTCTTTAATATTTTCAGATTATTGCAATCAATTGATGCACCAATGTCACTTAGAAAGTTTCCTAGTGGCGCGTGTGTTCTGCAATTGAACTCTCAGAGAGACGAAGAAGTTGCTAGAAGTACTAGTCAATTGGTAAGTTATAAATTACTGAAAGTACACAATCAGTATGTTTTCTACAATAAAACTATTGGATTTCACAATGCTTATTTTTCTTTGTCATCTGTTTTAGCTTGAAGAAAATGGTACTCTCACACCTGTGAAGTTATCTCAATTAGCCAATGTGTCGCTGTTGTTGGCTCGAGAAAGACTGTTCACTACTGAACGTCTTGGCCTAGCTTGCAGAGACGAATCTATAGAAGGACTAGCTTTCTATCCCAATTTGTTCCTTACTAAAGCATAAGTGTACAGATTTAATAAATTATATATTGTTTTCTTTTCTTTTAATAATTGAACTAAGCACCAATTATAAAGAGGTTTAAAACAAAGTGAATAAGAGTAGATCAAGCACATATCTTTAATTTCAACTTCGGAACTTCACAAAATATTTTTTTAATCCTAATTGTAAGCAATTTAGCAACGTAAGCATCCTTCACTTTATACTCAATACTGTAAAACCATTTCTCAAAATATCTCACTCTTTATTAATATCAAATTATATGAGCAAACTTCTAATACATATTTGCGTAATTAAAGCCCTTAATCGCCAAACTTGTCATTCATACAAATATAAATATTTTAAAGGTACCATTTTAAAATTTAATTGTTTTAAAATAGAGAATAATTATAAGTGTATGGATAAAAAATACTGGAAAAAAGTTGTCACTCATACAAAATACACTAATCACATCAAACTCTCAATACAAAAATAGAAGTTCAAAAGTATTTAGTATTTAATAAGTTAGTGCTCAAAGCTATAAGAAAGCATAACACGTCTACTTATAAAGTTTAGAAGCATTTCAAACATTAACATTTTTTGTCATAATTCATCGATTTTATGTCATTAAATTTCACATTTACACAACTGATGTTCAGGTTTAAAGAAGATGCAATGGCTCTCCGAAGTAGCACTTATTTTAACTGTCCGTTGTTCCAAAGAAGCTGCTTTCAATGTCATCTTTAAATATCAAGTCAGTAATCAGGGAACAATATAAATTATGACCTAATCTTGGAGCAAATTTATAATTATGATAACTACTATGATAGCAAATCAAGGGACATCCATTTCTTTCATTAATCTCAAGAAGACATCAAAGTAAGTCCATTGTAGAATAAGTAGATTACATGTCTAAGACTCATCAAGTTCCTTAACATGGCAATATTATACCTCCAATGTTTCGTAATTTTTATCAGTGTGTATTTTTTGTTACATAAAAAACATGTCTTTGCCACTAACCAAATGTTTATCCTTATTCTGATTAGTTACTGTTTAGGGGGTACATATTCTGTTGTCCTTGCATGTTACTCAACCAACAGTAAAAGTAGTTGCATAATCATTTTTGATGTAACATTGTTTAGTTTTACATAATAGAGTATAATGTTCCAAAAACAAAAATTCCAATAAGACATTTAAATAAGTTAGACAAAACAGATCAAATAATAAATAACCCAAATAAATGAAATGTGAATCAGAACTCAAAACAAAGGGAAATCTAACAATGTGAACTGAAGTTAAAATGAAAAGGTGCTTAAAAAAAAAGAAAATAACTATTTCTACTTTTTATTACTCTGTGGAATGTAACCTAAAAGCATAAATTTAATACTCAATGGTGCTTCTAAAATCCTTTGGTGTTTGATTAGATTTGCCACATAGCTCCCAAGCTTTGAAATCATCACAACCTCTTATATTGTCGATGTAACATTCTACACCTCTATGAAAAGGTAACATCATTTCATCATTAATCATTTCCGATAGACGGTGTAAATATGCTATGTTTTTAGCAAGGTTTTCTTTGATGTTTGTGGATAATGGCCTTTCAGTGCACTGCACTATATCAAGCTGAAAATTTAAAAATATTTTAGTGACATAAACATGTATATTGAGGGATGCTTGTAACCAGATAACACATTTCTATGGTAACACAATATCTGGATAAAATTTGGTAGAAATAAATTACAGGCCTGATTCCTTTTTATATATTTCCATGAGAGTCAAAGGCTTATGAATATCAAAACAATTTGTTGTTAAATAAATTTGATTACCTCTTCAATAGCATTATTTTTAAGGCCAAGATATATTGACAGAGTTTCTGCCAAAGTCTTAACTGTTGTTGGTATGCGGCCAGATTTATTTCTTGACACAATGAGATGTCCAACCTGTAAATATAATAAATGTGACATAAACATTTTTACAAGACATTTAGCTAAGACTGTCATTGCAATACATGGGAAATTTATCTTTTAATAAATAGAAAAGAAACAATTTTACATACTTGAGTATCAAATACTGAATTCAGCTTAACATTATGTTTGTGATACAAGCAGTCAGATATTTTCCTGCAGTCATGTACTACTTTTTTAGGGCTTTCACATTCTAGTAATTTCTTTAAGCCAGCATCAAATGCATGATACTGCATAACTTGAACATCAAATATATAGATTTGTTGAGGAGTTGATAATACAATAAAAGGCATTTTACACTTCCTGCCCATGTTAGCCCCATCAGTGCTCAATGCTATATAGCTATAATGGGCTAAATCATCGATCGCAGCATGAAAATTTTTATCCACTTGGTTTATGTAAATATATTTTTTTGCAGTTTTAATAATTTCTTCGCATTCTTTTTGTGTTAATTTTAAATATGTTTGCTTATTTTCTTCATGGATTTTTGTTATGTTTCTGACTTCGGAATCATAATAGTGACAAACACCTTTTTCTTCCTCACCTTGAGGTAATTCCTTAACATTGTATAAAGATATCTTAGATTTGTCTGTTGTCATACTGTAAAAACGACCTTCGATAACTTCTGAATTCTTTGTTTGTATTTGTAAAAGTTCTCCCTTCATGTACAGATTATCCATTTTTAAAGTTTAACTTATAATTAAAGTGGTAGGTTTAATTATAAAGTTTTTAATCTTTTTTAACTGGCTTAGGTGCTTTTTCTGCCTCACCATACGCTCTATAAATATACATGCCTAGTGTAACATGCAGGGCAATTACAGCAACTATAGCAGAATAGACGCTGCTTGTAACGTTATCAAGTCGTAATACCCCATCAAATACAAGACTTTTCACGAAGAAGAAGGATAGAACGGGTACTACTATGATAAAAAGACAGTACTTGATCACCGTCCGAAAGACAATAAAGTCTGGTAAGTCCTGAAAAAAAAGAGTACAGTATAAATTCTTCGTGTGCCTGTAAAATCAATCTTACGGCTATTGATGTTTTAGTTATGACTTACATTGGCACGGCCTTCGATCATCATAGAGTTAAAGAAAAAAAACAAATGGAAACAAATTTAAATTAAAACGCACACCCACTTCATCAGTCGCCTTCTAATTAGTTAAGTTCCTATTTGAAAAGGAAAAATCGAAACTCTTATCTTGCGAAATATTGCATGACAAAATTCTTGACGTTTGTGCTCTAAAGTTGCCATTTGCCATTGTGCAAAATTAATAAATTATAACTTTGTGCTCATGTTGCCACTGAATTTTTTTACCTAGCCGAGTAAATTGTGTAAAATAAACCGTGTTTGGTTTGGTGTTTGAATGGAAAAAGACCAACAGTGGGACGTAAAATCTGCTACGGATTCAGGGTTGCGATCTTAGACCATACGTTTAGTTATGTGTAGGCCCAAAAGCCCTAGAGTACGGCATTAGCATTAGCAACAATGCTTCGAGCAACTTCGAATCGAATTACTAATGAGCTGTTAAATAATGTTAAACTAAAATAGGACCAGCCAACCAATATTTTCGGCTAGACCTATTCTGTTAAAGTAAAGCTTTTTTAAAAAATGTAGACGGGTACAACATCAGTCTTGCGTTTTCTATAGAGATAAATAAAATTAAATGTTGATATGTAAATTTTGATATTCAAGTTTACTTTCACCGAAAGATTTAATAAAAAAATTGCTTTTATGTCGTTATAACACAGCGTTACGCTATTACGATTTTGAAAAGGGGCGATGACATACCCGGATGACCTTATACAATAGAGGTGTGAGCTAAAACACTTGATAATATATAACACATATACGGTCATTTCCACCCAGAACCTTGTTGAAGTAACAATATTATCCTGTACAGCAGCACTCACAGTGAAATAACAATGAATAAAATTCATTACGGATTTATACTTACTTTTCTCGTGAGTTTTTCTTAACCGTCATCAATGTTTTAAAAGCTTAAAATTCCAACTTTAACTCCTATAAATTTAACAGATCGAGATAGACGGTACTTTTGTTGACCTTAAACAAATACAAAAAGCTATTTTGCAGTGGAAGAATCAGAATTCATTTAATTTTGCCGAGGTTAGAGATTGTTAAAATAAATAGATAATGCACATTATCTTAACAATCCCTAGTCTCATTTTCATAAAATATTATAAGAAAATCTAATTTTTAGATTGGTGTAACTAGTAACGGTATATTTGATTTTGGAGATGTGAAAAATAAATTATTACAATGGAAAACACAAAAACTATCACAACTATGTCCATCTAATGGGTAAGCGCCATAGGTAGTTGAAAGTTTTAAAGGTAAAGCTAAAAATATGTAATTTTGTGTTCCGAAATTTTTATTGTAGACCACAGCTGCAGAATTTGTTGAATTTAGTTTGTAGCACAGCGCAACCCACTAATGTTACTCTGAGAGATGGATGTATAACATGTTTTTCTAGAGTAACATCTATGCCCGAGGTTTGTTAAATTTTAACATTTGATATTAATTGAATGAAATATGCTCAAAAACCATTCACACAAATGTTTATTGCAGGGACCTCAAGAGCTTAGCGCTTTAAGTGCCTGTGCTGTGCAATATTTTACGAACACTTCTTATGCAAGCTGTGCTACGGCGTTGATGGTAAAAATTATCTTTAGTGTAAACACTATTAGCACAAATTGATCGTTAAACAATCAAAACAAAGATTTTTTGCTTTAGACTCCCATCAATATTTCGCTTCTCAATAAAACGCTTTCAATGCAACATAATAATTAACGAATTATTTTACAGGCATTATCAACATCTGCACTTAATGTTCAGCCATCGGGATGCTACATGGGTTATTGCGATTTTGTACGCTGCTTAAGAAGAGTTAATTCTATTAACTTGGTAAAAATAAATCCAGAAATATCATATAGTTAACGGTTAACCTTTTTAACACTCAACAATTTGTAATTTCTAGGTAACACAATGCACCCGAGAAGCGAGGACTGGTGTAAATATAACTTTGGATAGCGATAACGTTCGATTTTATACTAATGTAACGTCGTGTATTCTTGCAAAAACGCGATGTGGACCTTTTAATCCAATTACTGGAGAACCGCAAACTCCTGGTTACACTTCATCAGGAGTAAGAGTTAGTAATGCCCTTCAGTTTTCTAGTACAGGTGAACTTAGGGTACTAGCATTTTCTACAACTACACCTGTAAAATCATCATTTTGTTCAACAACATCTAATTTAACGCAAACTAGCTGGTTAACTAACGTATGTTAAAATTAAGCGTGAGAAAATGATTGATTAAAGATTTTTCTAAAAAAAAAGTCTCATTATTGTCTGAATTACTGAGTGATCTTTGCCATCCCGCACCTAGTGCCTTTTATGAAAAACAACGTTTGTGTATGTCAATGTCACTGTCATCGACTTTTTGTATTTTGAAATGTTTACAATTAGTTATACTATTTTCATTTGATTAAAAACCTGCTGTTAGCGATTAAACTGTTCTTGTTTCCTGATACACATCGTAAGTATTGTTTCTATCAGTATAAAGTAATATAAACCGTCTGATGAAAAATTCAGAAAAAGGTTTTTTTTTCTAAAAATGATAACTTTGTAGTTTGTAACATTTTTTAATTATGATTTAATTCCATATTTTTTTGTCGATGTTATTGCGACTAACCTAAATTTCTACCTTTTATCATTATTAGAGTCGTAACAATAGTTACCTTTGGGAACCAAAAATAAAACTCAAATATATATTATAAAATGCTATTACAATACTTTTCATCTAAATGACGTTATATTTATGATAGGTATGGGCTAGTTTTAATAAAAGTTGTTTATGAATTACTTTAAAGACCATTTTGAGTGTCTTCAATAATAGGTTCTAGAACTAATCTATTTAGTTATGAGGTTAGAATGTGGTACAATTGTTTTAATACATGCCTCATCTAGGTTCTTATTATAATATCTCATATGTTTTAAACACTGTTTTTACTTTTCCAAAGAAAATTGTCAACACCAAATTAACTGTATGCGGGCAGACTCAAATGTCTATTGTCACCATTATAATGTATGTTAAATATAAACATGGCAATTTTTTGTAAACTTATTATTACATTTTTTACTTGCGACATTGCTATATTGTATAAATAAGATAAAGTGTCATATCAATATTTTAATTTTTAAAATTTCACTTCTGTGGCTGCTTTTTGTAATTTATTTTTTGTGGTTTTCGATTTTTTCTTAATTTTTTTTCTAGCCTCAATTAGATCGTCAGAATCAGAATTCTCTGAAATGGGCGGAGAATTGAGTTTGCTAGTTTTCTTATTTTGAACAACACTTGCAACAAAAACACTTTTTCTAAATGTTTTAATATTTTTGCTTTGCATTGGATTTGGGATTCTAGGTATATCTGTGAAACTTGTATTATTTATGTGACGTAAACATTCCGATTTTGCATGTTTTAATCTGAAAAATAAAGATTAATATTTTATCTACTCAAAAACAAAAAAAAAAAAACCAAACACATTTTAAACAATTTTTCATACTAACTTTCCTTTCTTCTTGTTACATTTTACAGGCTTACTTTCTGTTATATCATCATTTTTTGGCACTTTTGTTGAAATCTTTTTTATCTTAGATTTTTTCTTTTTCTTTTCATCTCTGGGTTTATTGAATTCATTTTCAAGTACTTCTAACTTTTTTGAACAGGACCTGGTTAAATACAATTTTACTTGATAATATGTTAAACTGCATGTAAATTGGAGTTTTAGTATAAACTCACCTAAGTAAAGATTCACTATCAGTGAAATATGAGTTCATGGCAAAACTTGAGATTCCCCATGATAATGGTCCCTTATCTTCACTTTGTACACCGGTCCATACATTCTTCTTTAGCGAATTCAACTTTATCTGTAATTCTGATGGTTGTGTGTGTTTGTTCTTTATTTCTGATAAATACCTGTTATAGATTTAACACACATTACAATAATAGTTTAACTCAATCAACAGAAAAAAAATAAAAGAAGGTACATTAACTTACTTAGGTGGCGGTAAATGTCTGAATTGATGCCAAGATGCTGGACTTAATCTAGGTTTTCCATTAGAATTGTTAAACATAGACACACTCCGTGGTCGACTGTACTTTGATGTTTTCTTCTCCCGATCAGAATTATATGGAGAATCACTTGTCTAAAAGAAGATTTACTAGCCACTCATTATATCACTTTTTATGAATTTAACATAAGACTGTTTTAGAAAGAGTTTTACCGGCACAGGAAATATTTTTAGTTCAGGTGGCATTTTCTTTTTTCTCTTTGGGTTTACTTTTGCGGTTGATAGCAATTTGTGAACTCTCCGCACTGGGCTTAATTTCTCTGCGAACGATTCATCTGACGAGCAATCGGTAATTGCGTCTGATGTAAGATCAACAATAGTTCTAGATACCTGAAATTTACAACGATCAGTTTTTTGCCTTTGTTCTGATGAAGTCCCGTTTATGGAGCAACATTTTAATTGCCATACCTGCATTGTTTCTCGTTTCGTTCTTCTCTTGTCTAAGTTTAATTTCTCTAACCTGATTCGTTGTCTTATTGGTTTCTGTAAATTGGGTTTTAACGTTTTAAATTTGATTTTCCGAAGGTTACCTCATTTACTTTACTTACATTATACTTAGTCTTGATTTCTCTCGGAAGTAAAGGCGAGGGAGGTGGTGCTGTTTGGTTTGCTTCAATTCTATCTCTGTTGCCACCAGCTTCTGAACTGCTGCTTGAAGTATCTCCTTCGTCACTGTTATACAAAGTTTGGACTTATTAAAACCTTTCAATATTACGTAGCAATATAGGGAATAAAATCAAACCTGGAGTAATCCGAAAGATCGATGTTCGTTGGTTCGTCAGCATTTGAACCTTCTTTTAATAATCTGGTAACGATTTTATTTCTCAAACGCTCTTTACTCGGATCTTCGTCATAAAAATCTAATAGAGTTTCACAAAATGTACGTCCAAGGCTTTCGTAATCTTGGACTGAAAAATGCGTGGACACTCTGCTTCCTAATTCTGTTCCTCCGAATGATGCTTCCATTGTATAACTATTTGAGACTCCAAGCATCCACACTACGACTCGACCAGTACCTTCTTTACTGCGTTGGATACGAAATTTACAATTTTCGAAGGAAAACTAAAATAATATTAAGTGTTAAATTCGGAAACTGTAACATCTATTCAAATATATGTTGGTTAAAATAGTTACTTTATCAGCTGCGTTTTTATGTAGCATCAAAGGAAAAACCTGTTCCTGTAAATATCTATCCGAATTTCTTCGGCTTTCACAGCCATAAATAAATACGTTATGTTTCCGTGAATGTGCGTGTAGGTCTACATACATGGCCACTCCACATTCTTCCTGCAATCTAATAAAATTAAATTGAAATTATTTTTAGCAATGGTATGACACGAAATGCAAAGTATTGTATCAGAACTTATGATATATTTATAATTTCTTACCTCCGTATCATGACTTTGGTATGCCAAACCGGAGGATACGTTTCTCTTATCACCGTCCTGTATTGCCTATTCAGGTCTTTTCCGGTCAACGAACACCGATTGTTGCCGACAATTACCTTTAATAATAGTAACATTATCTATTTTATGAATAATGCTTATATTAAAATGTAAAATATTTAGAGCGTCACTCACACCATCCGGATTCAGCATTGGCACTAATTTGAAAATGAATTTTTCCCGCAGTTCGCGTGCTTGATTCGTATCACCTGTCAAATAGTCCATGAAACCTTTCATCATCCATGATGCTGGTGTCTCTCCGGGATGTACTCTTGCTGTTATTATTACGGCTTTCTTTTTCTATAAAAGATTTCACAACAAATTGATTCATGTAACTAATGATTGTACTTGAATTACTTCCGTGAAAGTATAGCTGTTCTGCGATTTGCATTGTTTTTTGATGTTAAGATATCTGATCGCTTATGTATTGGTAAGGTCAAGTAAGAACTTACTTTTTGTTCCAATTCGTTAGTATTCTGGGGAGCGGTGATTGTAAGGTAGTAGACATTATTGCCGGCTAACGTTCTACAAAGCAGTCTTAGTTTTGAATAAGTCGATTTGACGGGATGTGCCTGTAGCCTGGATAAGTATTCCTGTAAATCTGAGTACGTATATGGGTAGCAATGTGCAATGTAAACGGCGTCGTCTGTGTGTGGAAACTCTATGTTAAACGTTAGCGTATAGCTTGGAAATTGTTCCTCTTCTTCACAACTGTGAAAAAAAAGATCAAATGTAATGTATGGTTTGTTTGCAATAGCAATTAAAAAACCTTTTGTCTGGCTTACTTACGAGGAATCGTTTTTGTAATATGCAATGTTGTCGCCGCATCTTCGCCAACCGATTGAATGTAGCTGAGCATCCTTGGTGGAATACAACAGAGGTCGCATACCTTCGTTATATAAACTCTCAGCTTTAGATAAATTTACGATCGAGAACCTGTAGAAAAGTTTTGAAACTAAACGAAATAACAACCTTAACACAAGACAAAAATAAAGTAAGATTAAACAAACCTGTACATCGTCTGTTTCTTGGTATTGGTCACTCGAAAATAAAACCATTGCATGTGCCTGTTTGTATAAAGGTCCGTTCGTAAATGTAATTCATAGTACGCGGATGTGATTCGGATAGCTTTAGCCAGGTTGCCGCTTTCGAATCTTGATTCGAACCTCAGCTCGTCATCACAGCTCGCACTTGTGCAAGCGGATAGAAACAACCTTGAGCCGCCAACTGTGGATCGGCTAAACTGAAAAATAGTGTATTAGTGTCATTGTGATCACGAACCTTTACAGAACTCCTTTATGATTAATATATTTCAAAACCTTTCGTGACAAATTTTATGTGCATGCACTTTACAATCTAAGTTGAAGCAGTTAGCATATTTACTCTATTTTTGTTAGTTTTTCTATGTATCAAATTTAAAATTGTTAAGACACTAACGTAATTAACTGCACTCATAGGATAATACTGAAATATCACAGTGCCGGCGTCTTCGCCAACCGGCTGCGGTCGCAATTCCTTCCCTGTGGGTACGTAGTACGGTTCCGGGCTGGCAGGACTCCACGTCAAATGTTGTATTCTTTCTTCTACAACCTGTATGAAAAAAACATTGGCTAAAGCATCAGCAATGTCACTTTTTGTTTTTCTAGCTTAAATATTATATAATATATGTTAAGGTTTAGAAGTAGAAGGTTTTATAAATAAGCGTGATATTTTCTCAAACGGATATTACTTTTTGCAATTCCCAATTCTATGTGTATGCTACAGTGGGGTAGACTTAAAAGATATGAGGATAAAACATAATTCTCACTTGACATTCTGACGGCCAACGTGCTGCTTGCTGCGGACAGTCGAGTTCTTTAGGTAGAGCGAACAATTCCCGAGGCTCCTTTAGCTTAGCAGTTGTCCGAAAAGTTTTTATGTCGGTATTTATTTCCAACTGGTTTGTCTTAATGTTGTTATGTAGAAAACTAGATAAGAATGTGCCTGAAATTAATATTCCATCATTTGATAATATGAGGACTTCTGAATAATTTTGTGAAGTGTAGTTTAAAGAATCTTATGTACTATGTACCAATGAAGGGCATTAAATTAATTAATTTTAATATTATAGTTCAACCGTTAGTGTAATCATGCAAAAAAAGTTGTTGGTCTCTAATTTCAAACGAACCGAAACACCAAGTTCCGAAAAGTAACTTGTTAATTCAAATATACTACAAATTCTGTAAATTTGTCAATCTAGAATGTGTCACTAACTTTAATTTACTTTTATTTTATTGTATTTTACCTTTATTGCATATAGGAAAGAGCGACGCTTGCAGGGTCTTAACTTGATCTAGATTGGCAATAAGTAGATTATCTTGCAACACTGGGTCACTAGTTGGGAGAGTTAGGGTGATTGTTGTGTTGTCGTTGTACCGTTTCCTCTGTTCTTCTCTTTCGAACATCATCACATATTCCTGTGCACACTCCAATTGTCTCCACCATAACATTTTAGAATACTTTAAGACTAATTTACATTGATGCTACGTTCATATTGCTAGTCTTTGTTTCATTTAACATTGTCTCCATGGTTGCGTTTGATTACGATCGAAAATTTGGCAAGGCGTGGGGAACTTGCGGGTCGTACGGCGCTCGGCAGCGGACTGGAGTTGTCGTACAACTCCCTAAAGTTATGGATATTAGGAGACGGATGCTTCACTGTTGTCATGTTCGATCGAATTCTTATCGGTTGATTGGTGACGTCAGAGATCAGCCGTTTTGAAGTGCAACGAGCTTTTCCTGTCGTTAAATTATGTACGAGGAAATCTGTAATTCAAAATTTCTTTGGAAAACCACAAAACTACTTTCGTCGTAAATAGTGTTTTCTTTATACCTTTTTGTACTATTGATTTATTTGTATATCGATTGAAATTTAAACCTTGTTATTAAAAGTTGTGTATTTTTAATTTTTTCGCAATATAGGTACGTTTACATTTTTTGTTACATTTTGATAATGAGAAGTTCATGAGCCTTTAATTTATCGAGCGTGTAAAGAGTTGCCAAACTAATTCAAGTTTTCGATGCAATCATCTAATGAGCGTTCAATGTAAACATAAATAACAGTTCCGTGAACGCTTGAAAGGTGACTGCACTTCCGCGTATAGCCTGAAACTTGTGAAGCTAATGGAAGTTCACCGCGGCCCCTGTCGCGGTCGGAAACTTTAACATTATCAACGAGCTAAGAACTTTTTGATATGCCGATGAAAAGCGTGTTTCTTTTTCGTTAAATAGCGTGCTACTTTCTCTGGCAGTAATTATGCCTGACAAAGAATCATGTTACTGCAAAGAATTTTTATTGCATATTGTAATTTTTTTAATTATCAAGGGTAAACAAATTTAAATTTATTTAAGAATAATATTGCATGTGATTGGCTTTTTTTACAGGTAACAGTTATGGATAAAAATGTATAACGGGTAGAATAGAAAAAAGTCTATTATATAGAATTGTAATTTAAAAGTTATGACGTTACCTCGCTGTAAGGCTTTTCCATTAAAAATTCAAAATGACTAAACCCGGTACCGGTAAAACGATCGCTGAAGACATGCGAGGACATTTTTGTCATGAAAATTTGCGTTATCGCTTTCTGCTGGAAATAGTTTTAGTTTTTTAATCTAGTGCAGAAATAATGTAACAAAATGTGCTAGAAAACGTGATATATTATTTATCACCTGCTTGTTACGTGGTGTTGTACAAATACTACTATATAGTACAGAATTTTGAGTTACTATGAAAACTTTTGTAGTATTTTCGATTTTGTTTTAACCTCGCTATGTCGAATAGCAAGGTGAAGGGAATGACAAACCGTATAACTTATCCATAATACTTATAATAAGAGTTTTCGAAAATAAGGACGTGGTAACGAGATTTGACCCCGCATAGGATTGATCGATGATCGAAGAAAAAAGTAGAGAATCTTTTTCAAACTAATTTTATAGAGATAACTGGGTGTAATATATCAATAGAATGGTATATATGTGTCGGTAAATATCGTGTAAATTACGTAGATATCATAAGTAAATAATGATTACGTTATTTCATGTCGTAAGTTATATCAATGGTGGAGTTTAGTTCATCAAAATTGTTATTTTGTACATATATTAGTGTTATTAGTTTTAATTGGTATGTTATATTTAGTATATAAAAGTTTATAGTAGGATTTTTATTTTGCTG
>DVQG01000658.1:0-13424 GCA_018231605.1 Papilio ambrax
TTTACATAAAAAAGGGTGTTCGCGTATTGAATTGTGCAGTGAGTAAGCGGGCCTTCATCGAAGCGAAGAGCGAATGTCGTCCCCAATAATTTGAAGACTATTTCTTGATTGTGCTGGAGAACACAAAGCAAAATTCTGTCAAAATTGTGCGCGTTCGTGCCCGATGTCTAGTGCTGAAGTCGCCGATAATTCCGTTGACCCCCCGGCGAAAAAGCGGAAGCTAAATACAGGAGAGACCCGTTGCAAATCTGCAGCAATGGCGAACAATGGAACGCGTGTGGAAGATGAAATTGACGAAAGTTTGTATTCCAGACAACTTTACGTTCTCGGACACGATGCTATGCGCAGGATGGCTAGTTCGGACGTCTTGATCTCGGGCCTTGGCGGTCTTGGAGTAGAAGTTGCAAAAAACGTGATTCTCGGGGGTGTTAAGTCTGTCACCCTGCATGATGATCGCGTTTGCACAATTGCAGACTTGTCGTCTCAATTTTACTTGTCAGAGTGTTCCATCGGTCAAAATAGAGCCTTGGCCTCTTGTGAACAATTAGCCGAACTGAACCATTATGTTCCAACTACTGCATATACGGGAGCCTTGACCGAAGATTTTCTAAAGAAATTCCGTGTCGTAGTACTGACTGGTGCATCGTTGGCGGAACAAGAGCGCATAGCAGCCATCACTCACGCTAATAATGTTGCCTTAGTCATCGCCGATACGAGAGGCCTTTTCTCACAAGTGTTTTGCGACTTTGGGCCAGAATTCACAGTATTAGATGTAACTGGTGAAAATCCCGCATCAGCTATGGTAGCGGTGATCACCCACGAATACGAAGCTGTTGTCACTTGCTTAGATGACACGCGTCATGGACTAGAGGATGGAGACTATGTAACATTTAGTGAGGTATGTATATCTTAAAATGTACAAGTATTTGGAATTGTTTAGAAAAACATGGAACTTGTTGAACATGGAAAATTTGCCCTAATATTAAAATAAAAGTCTATGTCTATGAATGGACTGGTTAAAGTTTGATTAAAAGAGAGCATATAAAATGAATGGAGGGTAGGTTAATACTTATACTTTTGGATTACATTTCTATATTGATATTGTGAATTAATGCTACATCATAGGTTTTTGCTATGAAGGATTGAAATGTAATTTAAACATAAAATTAACATAGACTTTGAAAGTTACTCTAATCCAGTAATGTTAAAAGTAATTTATGCTATTAATAGTATTTACTTTTCAATATTTATCTTGAAAATAATTTCTTATTTTCAAAAATCTTGTGACAAAACAAGGTGTTAAAACATATTTCATATCAGGTTATTAGTGCCATAGTATATAATATATATTGCATTTAAAAATGTAAATCAACTTTTTGTTCACATCTATTTTTGGACTTCATGTTTGGCAACTTGTGTATTCCAAGATTACATTGAACGAATATGTGTTGTAAATCACGCCATTGCTATGGCTTCAACTAATGGTGTATAAAAGTGTCATAAAAGCTTTATACAATTATATGATTAAATTACAAGCGGTAGAATGTACTTCATTGTTTATGGTCAGGTGACATTACAAAATTATGTATATCAGAATATATCTATAAATTATTAGTTTCCTTCTATAGATAACAAAATTAACATGTCATTCTACTAAGGTTCCAAAATATATTTTATTATTGTAATTGCAGGTCCAAGGTATGACTGAACTTAATGGTTGTGAACCAAGAAAAATCAAAGTGCTCGGACCTTACACATTCAGCATTGGTGATACAACAAATTTCTCCAAATATCAACGAGGTGGTATAGTCACACAAGTGAAGATGCCAAAAAAGATCAATTTTAAACCACTCAAGGAGTCTATCAAGGAACCAGAATTCCTGATAGCAGATTTTGGCAAATTTGATTATCCACAGCAGTTGCACTTGGGTTTTGCTGCCCTTCATAAGTTCCAGGACGCAGAAGGGCGGTTGCCAAAACCATGGTGTGATGCCGACACTACCAAGTTTATGGAATATGTAAAAACTTTAATTAAAGATAAGGAAATTTTCAATGAAGATGTTGAATTGAATAAGGAGTTATTAGAGACATTTTGTAAGGTATGAATATTTATAACTCTCACTAGCCTTCGGCGGCATGGAATTTCCAGACTATCCTAGATAGACTAGATGTAGACATCTATGCCAAATTTAGGCTACAAACTCTAAAAAACATCCATCCATCCAAAGTTTTGCATTAATCATATTAGTAAGATTAGACAACTCTTGGAAACACATCTACAACAATTTATATGAACAACATAGATTTCTGTAGATGATATTTTCTTCAAGCACAATTTGATAATAAATCATGTTCTGTAGGTATCATCTGGAGACCTTAACCCTATGAATGCTGCAATCGGAGGTGTTGTTGCACAAGAAGTGATGAAGGCCTGCTCTGGAAAGTTCCACCCAATAGTTCAGTGGTTGTACCTAGATGCGATTGAGTGCCTTCCTAAAGACCGATCTGTTCTTACTGAGGAGATGTGTAAGCCTGTTGGCTCACGTTATGATGGTCAGGTGGCCGTTTTTGGCCGAGACTTCCAGAAAAAACTTGGTGAATTGAAGTATTTCATTGTTGGTAAGTGTTAGCTTTAACATGAAAAAACAATGTTTTTAAAGCCAATTCTAAATCTAGTTTCAACTAATTGAAGTCATGATTCTAGATTCTGTTTTTAAATTCCCAATGTTGTTTAATATATAATTTGTAAGTATATTGTGCAAAACTTATACAACGCATATCTACAATAATTACCGTAAGTTGCGACCTTGGTTACATACTCATTAAGTTCTAGTTTACATTGTGTTTATCTCTATGCATTATAGATTAAACACCTACATGACATTGTATAGCGATTCCTTGGAGTAGAATGAAATGTTTCACATGTAACAAATAATCTAACTCCAATTTTATGTTTGAGTGTTGCCATATTTAATGTTAACTACAAAGGATTAGTATGATGACAATGTTAATTGAGTGACTCAGTGCTGTTTTTTCTTTGAACTGGCTCATTATCTTGCAAGGGCATTAACTGACAATGGGTCTAGAATGTCACTACAAACTCTTTGTATAGATTTTGTACTGAAAATCATTATTGATGTAATAAAGAAACAGTACAATTGTTTTGCAAATAGTTTGATTTTACTAAATCTAATTTAAGAAAGTAACTTATAAAGAAAGAAATGTGCTGTTCTTATGCTTTATATTGTCATATTCTAGTTTTTACTGTTAAAAGTCTTTTGTAATTTGTGGTACAATAATTAACAAAAAAATTTTACAAACATTTTATGCAGTTGAGCATTATTACAGACTAGCTTTTCCTTAGACTAGGATGTCCGTGCGGTAGGACTGTGTTCTACATTTGTACTATATTTCATAGAGATCCTCTAAGCCGAGATATGCAGTAAAAAAAATATCAATCCATTCATTCATTGGACTTTCCTCCTATATATTATTAAATCAATGATGATAAATTAGAATCCTAAGATTAGTCAGTGATATTGCATCAATGTGTTATTTTCCAGGCGCCGGAGCTATCGGGTGCGAGCTAATGAAGAACTTCGCGATGGTCGGCGTAGGCGCGGAGGGCGGCTGCGTCACCGTCACCGACATGGACCTCATAGAAAAGTCCAACTTAAACCGGCAGTTCCTTTTCCGGCCCAGTGATGTGCAGAAACCCAAATCCAGTACTGCTGCTAGGGTATGTTCACATTGAAACAATTCAAAGATACTTAGGCAGTATTTTTATAAGGGCATTTTATAATTACGTGTAATTAGGTGTTTGTAAAGTAACTAGCTTTCGACCAAGAGTATGTCCGTGTGGAATAAAAAAAAACTAAGTAGTCTATGCAAAATTTCATCAAGATCCATTTAGTAGTTTATGGTACAAATTCAGACAAACATCCATCCTTCTAAATTCGCATTTAGATTGTTAGTAAAATTAGTAAGAATGGAGCTTTCTGTGAATTTTGATATTAAAGCTATATTAGCTTAGATGTGTCAACATTTTCGTAATAGTCGTATTTTGTTGTGTAAATCAGGTGATCAAGAAGATGAACCCTTCAATGAACGTGGTGGCGCACGAGAACCGCGTGTGTCCGGAGACAGAGTGCGTGTACGACGACCAGTTCTTCGAGCAGCTGGACGGCGTCGCCAACGCGCTGGACAACGTGGACGCCAGGATATACATGGACCGCCGCTGCGTCTACTACCGCAAGCCGCTGCTGGAGAGCGGCACGCTCGGCACTAAGGGCAACACGCAGGTATACTAAAGCACATATTCACTACCCCCTTACATTCACAATTAGGGGAGCGCCTTAAGGGAAATTAGATTCTTAGCATTTTTTGCCAATGTTTAGGTGATTACCATGGGCGTTACCAATTGATGACCTACGGGAGCGAGCAAGCCGACCTTTAACCCTTAAATACATGAGTTTTTTCTTTTTACATACCATAAATTGGAACAGGTAGTAAATTAAATATAGATTAAGGAATAATAAAGAAAAAGAGTGATTTTTCAAAATAGTCTATTGTGTAAAGAAGAAAAGACTAATTGTAAGAATGCATCATTAAACATTTAAGGTTTAAGGGCTAGTTATTACTAGCTTACTTATACTTTTGTTGATTTTTTAAGGGCCGGTTGGTGAAAACATATTTATTTTTGCAGTTTTGGTAAAATTATCAGTAGTTATGCAGTGGTTGTATTTGGCAGGTGGTAGTACCATACCTGACGGAGTCGTACAGCTCGTCGCAGGACCCGCCGGAGAAGAGCATCCCGATCTGCACGCTGAAGAACTTCCCCAACGCCATCGAGCACACGCTGCAGTGGGCGCGCGACGAGTTCGAGGGGCTGTTCCGTCAGGCGGCGGAGCACGCGGCGCAGTACTTCACAGACCCGCACTTCCTGGAGCGCACCGTGCGCCTGCCCGGCACGCAGCCGCTCGACGCCATCGAGAGCGTCCGGGTAACTACCACAGCCTCGCATCTCACTCAGTACACTTCTTAGATTATTTATTATTATAAGAGAACTGTGGGAACACAAGTCGTCATCGCACATAGGTGTTGAAATGGTGGGCAAGGGTGGCGAGCTTGTCCCTCCCTGGCTCTCATTTGTAATGTTCCTAACCAGACCAAAAAATTAAATGCCATCAAAACGAAAAGCGCGATTTTAGAAGGAAGAATTTGTTGTGTATATGAGCAAAAAAATTTTGGTTAATATGAATTGTTCCTAAAGAACATGAAATCTATGACGAAATTCATAGAGTAGACCTGCTGAGATATGCAATAACAAATATTCATAAAACCTTTCGTAAGTATAATATTTGCATTATCTACAAAAATGTTTTTAACTCTATTTCCAGAACGCTATTGTTGAGCGGCCAATGAACTTCGAGGACTGCGTGACGTGGGCGCGGCTGCACTGGGAGACGCAGTACTCCAACCAGATCAAGCAGCTGCTGTTCAACTTCCCCCCGGACCAGCCCACGCTGAGCGGCGCGCCCTTCTGGTCCGGCCCCAAGCGCTGCCCCTCGCCGCTCGTCTTCGATCCAGAGGATGAGCTGCATCTGGACTACGTGGTGGCCGCCGCCAACCTGCGCGCGCAAGTGTACGGCCTGCCCACGTGCCAAGACAGAGAAGAAATCGCACGGATGGCTACTAGTATTGAGGTAAAAAAAAGTCTTTTTTATTTGTAAAATACACCCGAAACATTTCCTAACTAGCTTTTGCATGAGATTGTCTGCGCAGAAATTTAAAAAAAGCTTAAAATGTATCTCATGTGGTTATTAGAGACTAGGTTTTATAGAATGAGAATCTCTTAAACAGCCCACCACCACCACCCATGTACCCATCGACCCTCGGGTCATACAGGATGAATCGCGGGAGGGGGCGCGCGTCCGCACACCCTTAAACATTCGGATTTATAATAGTAAGAAGTACGATAAATTGCAGAATATAGTTTATATGATATTACAGGTGCCGGAATTCAAGCCACGCCGCGGTGTCAAAATCGCAGTGACGGACACGCACCTGGCGGCGCAGAACAACGAGCACATGGACCAGGACAAGGTGAAGAACATGATAGCGGAGCTGCCCCCAGCCGGCGCGCTCGGCGGACTCAAGATCACGCCGTTGGAGTTCGAGAAGGACGACGATACCAACTTCCACATGGACTTCATCGTGGCCGCCTCCAACCTGCGCGCCGCCAACTACAAGATCCCGCCCGCGGACAGGCACCGCTCCAAGCTCATCGCCGGCAAGATCATCCCCGCCATCGCCACCACCACTTCCGTCGTCGCCGGCCTCGTCTGCCTCGAGCTGTACAAACTGGCACAGGGATATGACGTCCTCGAGGTCTTCAAGAACGGTTTCGTCAACCTAGCGCTGCCCTTCTTCGGCTTCTCGGAGCCCATCGCCGCCCCTGTCAACAGCTACTACGACAAGAAATGGACCCTGTGGGACAGGTTCGAGATCAAGGGGGAGATTACGCTACAGCAGTTCCTAGACTATTTCAAGAACGAACACAAACTGGAGATCACGATGCTTTCGCAGGGTGTCTGCATGCTCTACTCGTTCTTCATGCCCAAGGGCAAGAAGCAGGAACGGCTGAACCTGCCCATGTCGGAGGTTGTGATGGCGGTCTCCAAGAAGAAGCTGGAGCCGCACGTGAGGGCGCTGGTGTTCGAGCTGTGCTGCAACGACGAGGACGACAACGACGTGGAGGTGCCGTACGTGAAGTACACGCTGCCCTAGCCGGCCGGCCTGGACGTGGCGCAGCCCCGCCCGGGGTGTACATCTTTAGCACTAACAGAGGGTATTTTAACATATGAAGGATAGATCTAAATGTTTTTCGCGGGTGGAGTGCCTCGGAGTGACTGTACAGTGCTAGTGTTACTGTGTGATGTTTCATTTGTGCTTTAAGACACGCTTTTATTGTCTACTTATAACTTACGTATATTTATAGTAGTATAATTATTTGCTCACACCGTACACCGATGCTGGTTAATCAGGCAATCTAAACTTGTTTTCCACTCATTTGACAAAATTATAAAATAATTTAATGTTAAAACAAATGGGCAGTATATGGAATGAAATTAAATAAAAATTCGAGCGGAATTTGCGTTTAATTTTCAGTTTTTACCATTTTATTTAATTAAATCAGTACATATTATACAAATACATAGTCTTGTTTTCATTTAACAAAAAATAGTGGCTGCAGATTAATTTATTCTTAATTTTTAAATTCCTGTATTTTTAGACTTTCTGCATACACCATACACAGTTTGTGGTTTTGGAATGTAACTACAATTTATTCTATACAACAATTAGAACAGAAAAAGGCACTTTTACAACAATTTGGATAGAAATTTTTATAAAAAATAAAACCTGAAAATACATTTTATGCAGTTAAGAATACTATCGGCAAAAGCTTGCTGCTACGTAAATATTTCTTACAATAACACGTCGTTTTTTAAAAAACAAAGTCGAAACCCATTGTAAGGATAACATTTGCCTCACTAGATTAATTAGTACTTGGATTATTGTATTTAAAAAAATATTCAGAGACATTTAAAGTAAATCACGATTAAAAAATTACCTCTAATGACTACAATTTTATTACAGTAAACATTTAATTATATTCCGCGAAAAATATCAAATAATGTGAATTATTACAAAACAGTAAAAAAGCTTGCTATACTAAATTATTTTATTGGAAATAATCTCATTGCATTATAAACTGGCAACACAACACAATCACACCTTAATATAAAACCAGGCACCTCGGCTTTGGAAGCTTCGCGCTATACAACCTTAATTTATCACTTACAGACCAAATACCGTTATTATTTAACGTGAATTTACACTGCAGATAACTATGATAGTTTTCTCAGAGATATTGAATTACAAAATTAGACAAGTGCATCAATAACCCACAGTTATGTGGGTATGTTTTCTTATTATATATTTTTTTGATTTGCCATAATATGTATATTATGCAATACAATATGCTAAATTAAACACCTTTATAATAGTGTAAGTTATGTAAAAAATATTAAATGCAATTTTTGTTACATATTAGAATAAATATTTAATTAAACGCATTTTTAAAATGGCAATAAAATTATAAGCTCATACAATTTTGCAGCGTCTTATGGCTCGTGTAGGGGTCAGAGGTGCGCAGGCGGGGGGTGCGGCCAGCAGAGGGCGAAGCACCCGGGGCGCGGCCCCCGCGGTCAGCGCCACGGCCGCCGGCGCGGGCTGCCCACGCACCGCGCACGCAGACCAGACTTATCGCCGCTAAAGCTCTCTGTCACATTCAACAACCTAAATGTTACACTTTATGTCATCAAACAGTTCAAAATAATGCCATGATAATAAATGTACTTTTTAAATCAACTCAAATGACTACTCATGCTTACTTTAAACACGCAAAGTGCAGAAAATGTTTATTAAATGCAAAATACTAGCCTTGACATAGGACTAGTATTTTGTTAGTGACCACTAATATTTGAATTAATTCTATTGATGCTAAATCAATATCTACTACTCTCAACACATAAATAAAAAGTGTAGAACAGACAATGCAAATCAATAACATTGAACAAACAATGGAAAGCAAACATCGACACGTACCCAATTAAAAATCAATAAAAAGAGATACTTAGCCAACGATTTCTCTATTCGTCAATATCTCTTAAAACATTAAAAGCAAATAACATTTCAGAACAGCCAGACGATTGAAACGTGCACGTTGCAGATAGATTTCTATATAATGTGATAGTAGGACAATGCGAACATGTGCGTGAGCATGCGCGGCGAGCATGCGAACAGAGCCGTATGCCGGGTTACCGTGGCTGGAGTGCGACATGGCGGCGGCGGGCGAGGCGCGGCGCGCGCGCGACCCGAACGACCCCGAGTGAGACTGCGACATTACGTCACTACACGCACCCACGGCCCATGCAAGATTGTTAAATAGACACTTTATTATCAGGACCGTCTGTTCACGTCCGGGTTAATCACCATCATTTATCGTTTCCAAATGTCAAAATTCAAATAACGAAGGTACTTGTCATTGGCTGGCACTTTAAGTAACCATGGTAACCTGTATTCTTTATTGCTGGCTTGAAAGTTTTTCTCTTTCCCGCAGAGCAAACTTTTTAAATTTATTCACCTCTTAGTTTAATAGCATGAACATTTATTAAAGCTCGTCGTGTGTAACGCTGAAATCCTACATCATGAACAGAATATTTACTTAATGTTCAGACAATTATCATTTTGAACTTTTCACATACACACACCATACACAGCACAGTACACTTTCATACATATGCCACCTACATTAATTTCTTGTATAATATGTATGACCTGTACGTGTGTATGTATATACATACGTGGGGCGGTAGTGCCGCGGCGAGGCGCGCAGGGCGAGTGCGCGCTGGCGGGCGCGGTCTGCGGCCAGCAGCGCGCACCGCTCCGCTGCAGAGCTCGTTATGAACGTCTCGTGCAGCGAGTAGCACGCCGCTGTTATCTGAAAATACATCACAATTACAACCACACATATAAAACATATCTAAACTTTTATGAAAGACTATGATAGGGTTGCAAATGTTTTGTACATCTGTAGAAAAAATTGAGCAGAATTAACACAAAATACCACACCATACAATAAACAAGACAGAAATGCTGACAAAACATATTACCAAAACATAGCATTTAAAGACCTTGGTTATGAAGTGCACTTTCAGAAACTTGAGGACACACAAAACAGTAAATAGTATGAAGAAAGAAAAGAAACCAACACCATTCATTAGTAAAGTTTTCATAGTTTAATCACCGTCAGTGTAAGAGTGTTGTGTGAGTGTGTCACCTGCTGTATGAGGCGGCGGTGCAGGTCGACGTCGGGGCCGCGGATGCCGGCGCGCTCCTGGTGCAGCTGCAGCGCGCACAGCAGCGCGTCGCGGATGGTCTGCACGGTGGCCTGCACGCGCTCCGTGCGCAGCAGCCGGCGCACCAGGTAGCCCTTCGCGTACGCTACTATCCTAGTCGCCGCCGCGCGCTACAATCCACCAGCCACATCATACATAACATTGTGTCCCCGATACCGAGCACAGAAACCACACGAGCCACGCGATGACGCGAAAATACAGCGAAACGATACGTTCAAATGCATAAAACGCAAGAGAAATAATAATGTGACGTGTAATTAGCTAAATTATTGAAGAATAAAGAGAAAAGGCAAAGTACAAAATAAAATATATAATAAAATAAATAATGTACAAAGATAAGCAATAAAAAACCTGAAAATCAAACATGAATTATTAGCTAGCTCAAGATTACATCTTAATTAGTTACCTCTTGGGCAGTAGGAGCACGAAAGAGATCTTTTTTAAGAAGTCGCGCCCGAACGTCGAGAATGGAATTCTTTATAGAATCTTCTACGCTTTTAATGGCGCGATCGGTGGCTTTTGGTTCATCTTTGGCCGTAGGTGATCTGTCGTGGTCGGTTCTTTCTTCATCACGTATATTTTCTACGTCGAGCTGGCTCGCTGGACGGATATCCTCACTGTTGTCCGAAGGGAAGGTGACGTTCAGGTCTGCCATGGTGTCGTTCGTGCGGTCCGTCAATATGAGGTCGTATTCGCGATCGGAGGACGCGCTCGTATCGTATATTAACTTTCTAGAAGTGTTTCTGTTCGTAGGTGAACGCGTCCTTATCTTTTCGACTTCACCTTTGGCAGTTTTTGAATTATCTTCACTCTTACATTCCGTAGGCTGTTTTTTTAGACTGCTAGTTATATCCCTGCTCTTTTTCAATACATTATCACAATGATTTAAGTAATTGTTGGTATCTGTCAATGTGGTAGACACAGGGCTATCGCGTATAGTCAGTTCCGAAGGTTTGGGGGTGATTAACTGGCTGAGACTGACGGGCCCTCGCTCTGGTGTTTCGTTTTTGTCAATCCAAGCTTTCTTCATTTCGCTAGGTGACTTTGGGCAAATCGTTTTCAACTGATTAAATAGTAAATTGTTCTGCTCTTCGAAAACCTGCTGCAAGAGGATTTGTTCCTTTTTCTGTTTTTCAACAAGTGTTGCCATTTGTATGAGCTGCTGTTTTTGTATCCTCTCGTAAAGTTCTCTCACGCGTTTAGCAGGGTCGGGGTCATCACTCTCAGTGGCCAATTGTGGTGTCGGTAACTTAGCTTCCTGTGTTTTTTGATGGGAAATCGTTTTATCATTTACATTTTTATTCGGATTTCGAGATTTGTGATTTTTATTTATTGGTGCAGACTGAATTGATGGTTTGGAATTTAAATTGCTGTATCGAGTTTTTTCAGAAGCTACCGATCTCGATCGCGGAATTGACTGTCTTTTAGATTTGTCGACTGACCTGGACAAAAGGCGCTTTTTAGTTCCGTTGCATTTTATATCATTATTTCCGTCTAAAGCTACATTAATAACAATATTATTTTTCTTCAACTCCAATGCCATGTTTGACCATGTGGCTTTAGCCGTTTCTAAATCCCAGCTTTTACGTTTTTTGTTAGGTGAAGTTAGATTGGAGCGCGACTCGCTCATTGATATTGCTGCCACCTCTACACCGGTGCTGAGAGATTGTATCTGCAAATGGGCTAGCAGCATAGGACTTGGAGTCAATACAGTGTATGATCTTTGCCTTATTAATGGATTATTTTCTGAAGTTTTCTCACTTCCTTTATGTATATCATTAAGGGAACCTGTAAAGCTTTTTGCACCAAGTGATGATGGTCCATCAATGTAGAAATTATCCATTGTAGCACTTTTATTATTGATTCCAAAATTAGACTTATTTGAAGATAGCTCTACTTTATCACTTTCAAGTTTGAAATCAGGTTTGTTTTCTTTTGTAGGTTTTTCATTATCATGTTCAGGTAAATCTGTAGGTGTATCTTGTGGTAATGTTTTATTTCCATGCAATGTTGTTTCATCCGTGTGGCTAAAACTTAAACTTACATCAATTACTAATTTTGATGACTCATTTAATGCTGTATCTGTAATTGGTGTGAAATTGGAACATAATTTATCCGAGTTGTTACTTGAAAGTGAACTGAGTTTGGGAGAATTTGTTATTGATCTATTTGAAGATTTTTCAGTATCACCTAAAATTTTTTCATTGTTAACAGATACTAATTCTTCTACTGGTAGTTCATAGTTTTGTTCGGATTCAGGTATTTCCGGTGCATCAGTCTTATCTTCGCTGGCATCTGAATCACTGCAAGATATAAATGTTTTCAGGAGGAGTATTCGTTTCTCCACTTCTTTAGCCAATAACTTGTAGTACTGCATTTCTTTACGGCATTCTTTGGACAACTGTTGAAATAAATTATTTAAAAAATATTGTCATCATTAATAAACATTTAATACAGATATAATTAAATCTTGGAAGAGGGCTAATGTTGTCAGTCAAAAAATCAAAATAAGGTGGATTGGAGTACACAAGTTTGGAGTTGCCCTAGAAGAATATTGAAATAAGAAATAACATGTGGCAATGACCTGTGAGGTCCAGTAATTTGTACTTGATTGTATGTTAGGATTGATATATGGCAGTCTTATTTTCTCAGGAAGTAAACCTATGCCCAGCACCACTGCCATGAAAATGAACTGCGACAAGCAAAGTATTTTCAATAAAGTAGATACAAAAATGTATAACATAATTTTTAATTTAAAGAATCATTCCATTTTCTAAAGAGAGATCTGGTAAGTAAAATAAAGGTAATTTTTAATGATGTAGGAAAGCTACAAAAAGAACATACGGACTTAAACCCTTATAAGAAAAAAAAAGTAAAACATAGACTTACAACAGGGGGCAGGAGCGGTACGCCATTTATCTTGATGCAGGACATATATTGTCCAGATTGCCTTACAGATTTTACATCCCAGGGGTCGTTCATTTCGTTTTAATGAAGTCCAGTTTCAACAACTCAACGGTCTTAACTGGTGCGCCGATAGACAACATCCACCATATTACGTGAAAGGAGATTTGCAAGGTTAAATCTGAACTTTAATATTTACTAGAAAATCTTGTAAGACATGGCCTGTATCAATAAAAGCGATGTTGTCACGGCTCGATTACGTCAGTTATTTAATTGGCCGGTTTCTTAGCAAATAAACAAATTAGATTTTATTGATTTACATTTTTTTACGCTGCCAACGGTAAAACACCGTGAATTTTTAAATGTATCCCAAACAAATACTTTCAAAATGAAATTGTTTGTTTTGTTTGCGAAGATTGCAAATAGCTTTATTTTTTACAGCAGTTAGCCACTTTGACAGTTCAGTAATTAACATAGATAATACATGTACATACTAGTAGACGTGAGCGTTATTTCACGTCACTAGTTACAATCACC
>DVQG01000659.1:0-13424 GCA_018231605.1 Papilio ambrax
CGCAGTGCGGCTACTGCACGCCCGGCTGGGTCATGGCTATGCACAGGTACAGTTAATCATACTGCATCATTATTTGATTCAACTTTACTGACTCCAGCAAATTGTTCTCGACAGTTTGCCTTAACGAGGACAGAATTCAGAAATTATATTTTCCAGCTTACTTCAAAGTAGAAAAAACTTGACTATGCTTGAAATAGAGCAGTCTTTTGGGAGCAATGTGTGCAGATGTACTGGATACAGATCAATTCTTGATGCGTTCAAGCGATTTGCAGTAGATGCCCCGGCGTCGAAAAGAATAACTGACATAGAAGACTTGCATATCTGTCACAAGACAAAGGATGTATGTAATAAAAGCAATTGTGAGGATTCCGACTGGTGTATGGTGTTGAAAGAAGAAGTTGATAAAACTTCTTCCATTTACATTAAACTGGAAGATGGCCGAGACTGGTATAGAGTTTACACCTTAAAAGACGCCCTTAATATTATTTCTTCTAAAAATAACGACTCCTACATGCTTGTTGGTGGTAACACAGCTAAAGGTACAAGGAGCACATTATTGTCAAAAGATAATGACTATTGTCAATTTCACTACTATAAATAGTTAGTTTTTATTTTCCAGGCGCATATCCTATTTTCGACTATCCTGGAATATTAATTGACATTACTGGGATATCAGAACTGAAAGGTTTTGTTTTGGATCAAAACCTGGTTTTAGGAGCCGGCTCTACTCTTACCGAGACTTTGGACATTTTCAAATTATTATGTAGTAAAAACTACTCCTTTAGATATTTAGAAAAATTATACAATCACATTCAAATGGTGGCTCACATTGCTGTGAGGAATGTACGTATGTTATGTTACATATTTCAAATATTGAATATGAGTTGTCAGTGCACTTTTTCAAACCATGGTTTTAATTTCTAGATTGGTACAGTTGCAGGAAATTTGATGATTAAACACCAACATCACGAATTTCCTTCAGATTTGTACCTTTTGTTTGAAACTGTTGGAGCACAACTCACAATTTGTACGTAAGATATCTAGTTATACTAATATTATAAAGATTATTATTGAAATATTTGGTTTTTTGTTTGCAATGTATAGATTCTGAAACTTAAGATCCGATTTTAAAAATGCTTTCACTGTAGGGAAGTTACACTATTCCTGGGTGACATAGACAAAATTTTGTTACTGGATTGTTTCTTTAATTGCGTCCGACGAGGGGCGAGCAAAAGTTATCTTAATAAATATTGA
Source organism: Papilio ambrax (assembly GCA_018231605.1). NCBI lineage: Eukaryota > Metazoa > Arthropoda > Insecta > Lepidoptera > Papilionidae > Papilio > Papilio ambrax. The sequence continues at coordinate 1,255 of DVQG01000659.1, forward strand.
TTTTACCAGCAAAACATTTAATTCTAACGATTTCTAAAAATGTTCTATTGAATAAATACTACTGTTACCTGCAATTTTTTAATGTTACATTTTAGTGTCTCGTTTAAAAAAGAAAACAGTTACAATGCAGGAATTTTTAAAGGAAGACATGTCTGGAAAAATTATAATCAACGTACTTTTGCCACCTCTGACACCTGATTATAAATTAGTCACATTCAAGGTAAGATACAAAAATCATAGAACAACATACCTTTGTTTCATTTTATTTGTCCGAGAACATTAATATTTTTTTTATAGAAAGTAAATATTAAATTACAAGAACATGTTTCAGATAATGCCTCGCGCGCAGAATGTTCACGCCATAGTCCACGCTGGCTTTCTCTATAAATTAAACAAAAATAATACCGTTGTGGAATGCAGATTAGTATTCGGAGGATTGTCTCCGACATTTTCTAGGGCGTACAGAACTGAAAAGCTTTTGGAAGGCAAGTTTCTGTTCTGTAACGAGACGTTGCAGGCCGCCATCAAGGTGTTAGACGACGAGCTGGTCATCACGAGGAAGCGACCTGAACTTTCTGTGGAGTATAGAAGACGGCTTGCAATTGGCTTGTTTTATAAGGTAGATCGTTTGTTATAGGGAGGAAATATAAGTATTTTTTGTGTATTAGATTCACGTAAAAACTACGTAGCCGATTGTTAAAATTCTCTCGCCATTAGAAAGTTATTTTATCTGTGAGTTATATAAGCCATGTTTTTTTTTCACGCGAACGAAGTCGCGAGAAACAGCAAGTACTAGATACATTTAACAGGTTTGTAATGAAGATATTATTTTTAGAAGAGTTGATAACCTGAATTTAAATCTTCGAATCAATCATTAAACGCGGAATATATAAAATCTAAGTTTCACAATTTCTCAGTTGTTTTTAGGCAACGTCGATGAAAACGTTTTTCACGTCACTCATGCGTTACGCTGCGTGACTAACATATCAACAATCCTGCCTAATTTTCCGGATGACATGATGAGTTTCACTTGAAAATTAAAAAAATAACACAGCACTAAAGTACCAACATGATTGTTAAATCAAACTTTTATGTATATGTTGATTGCCTTTAATCTGCGGTAACGTTGGAATTTATTACGAGATATGTATAGCCAGAAGATATCCAACACTTGCTGAAGAATATAACAGAGACAAACAACGCGAACTGTTTTTTCGGGACTTATACCTCAACCCAAATGATGTTGACTTCATTGTTTCTATTTTAGCTGAACCTTCTACCGACGCGACTGATTATGTTAGCTCATGTCTTAATCACAAAGTATTGCACGATGGGATTGCCATGTATTTTGAAAGATAAAAAGTCCCTCCTCTCAAAAAAAAGATTAAAAACAAAATGTTGTTATAGTTTAAATTTTGCCTACCATTAAAACACTCCTCAGGGTCTTCTCCGGCTCTGTCCGCGGGACATAGTAGGTCCGCGGTACAAGTCGGGTGAGGTGAGCGTGCACGACGCCCGCGCGCTCAGCGCCGGCTGCCAGCTCGTACAGACTGACCCCACTCTGTGGCCTCTCACAGAACCCATACCCAAACTTGAAGCTCTGGTAAATATAAGATCTTGGGCACCCTTGACTAAACTATCGCAAAACTCTTGTGCTATTGTCGATTGTGTCGCAGCCAATACAACTGTAATAATCGAGTAGTGTGTACTCCTCCATAAGCTCATAGGAATCAAAGCTGAACTAAACAGTTGTGTGACAGTTTAGTCAAAAGTGTGTACGCTCTAACAGTAATTAATTGAATTACCTGTTTACACATAAAACTGTATAGTTTTCTGTTATTGTAGTACACCTATATATAAACATTTCTTTTGAGAGATACGAAAATTTCCAGATTTAGTAGTAAAATTCACATATAACTTCATTCTAAAAAATTGAATGATATACAATTCGGTTCTTGCTTTAGCTGCAATGTTCGGGAGAGGCGGTGTACACGGACGACATGCCGCCCATCAAAGACGAGGTGTTCATTTCCTTCGCGTTAAGCTCCGTGCCTCGCGGACATCTAGATGCCATCGACCCCAGCAGAGCGTTGGTAAAACTGTTACAGTTTACTTTTTTTGTTCATAAGCAAACGGGGTGTGATAGCAAAGAGGTTTTTTAAACGACGCCCATAGACTACACCCCTATTCAGTTATTTTCGTCTTTAATCATTCTCTAATAGTTTATCAATTTGTTTTTTTTCAGAAAGAACCTGGAGTTATCGCGTTTTATTCCGCAAAAGATATACCAGGAATAAACTCTTTCACACCTTACGGGAAAAGAATATTTTTGGCAAATGAAGAAATATTTTGCAGCGGTGAAGTAAAATATTACAACCAAGCGATCGGTATGATTGTTGCTGAAACGCAACAGATCGCAAACAGAGCTGCCAAATTAGTGGTCGGACATTACAGTGAAATAAAAAAACCAGTTATAGATGTAAAATTAGCTAAGAATGATCCGAACAGAGTATCCCTTTATAGATCAATAGAAGCAACCGACAGAGGACTGGATGTGTACAAAGTAGTACATGGATCTATGACTATATACCAACAGTACCACTTTTGTATGGAAACGCTGACCAGCATCTCCATACCAGTGGAAGATGGACTGGAGGTGCACGCCGCCACGCAGTACACGGAGGGGATACAAGTTATGACATCACGTGCTTTGAACATCGCGCAGAATAAGTTCGTAACATTCGTAACATTCGAATCAGAATTTTCAACTTCTTGAATAATTAATTTGATAAAAAAAAATGAATTAATTTTATCTTTACCGATTAGTTAAAGCGGTATATAAACAGTATTTAACTCCAAACTAATGACTTTACAGTTTGCTCTAATGTTACGTAATAGAAAACAGGTAACTTTTAGTTTGATTTTCTAACAGTGGTAGAGCTCGCTTTAACAGATTCGCGCTGTAGGGCTCGCCCGGTCAAATACCACGACCACACAGAAGACAGACTTGAAGTGGGAGCAATTCCGCCTAAAGTCTGATGAGGGTGATGCCGAAGGCCTAATTTTAGTCCCCTTTCTCTTCCCACCCTTTACGTCGAAAAGACGGGAAAAGAAACTAGATATGACGGTTGCGGAGATGTATTAAGGATAGGCAACGCATCTGCATTGCGGATATCAATGGGCAGCGGTCGCTTCGCTATTTTGGCGGACTTAGGCGACTGTTTGCTGGTTTGCAACAGTTGTAATTTGGTCCAAGGGTTATTTTGTGGTAGGGTGGATGTGCACGTGCGTCGTGTGGGCGGCGCGTACGGGTACAAGATATCTCGCGCGATCCAGGGCGCGGTGGCCAGCGGCCTGGCCGCGCGCCGTCTGCAGCGGCCCTGCCGCCACGCGCAGACACTCACCACCAATATCAGGGCTGTTGGCAAGCGGTTGCCCTGTACTACACTATTTGAGGTTTCTTGTTTCTTTTAATGAAATTTAAACTCGTTTTTGGTTTTTATTTTTAAATTTACCAATATGTATTTTACCATCCCAACTAAGCTCTAGCCTTTGCTAGGATATGGTTTACGACAATAGTCAAATGGCGGGATTCGAACCCTCGACCACGTGATTGGAAATCCGTACCCCTGAATATTAGGCTATTGGCACTTCATTTATTTTGTTTGTTTCTTTTATACTGGAATAATGCATTGCACATTAAAATATGTGAGACTACGTGATTTCATGTTGAATGTTTTACGTTATATGTGGCTACTTAAGTTATTTTGTTTTTCAGTTCTTGATTGAGAGTAGGGTACAGCTAAAGTTAACTCTATATTTATTATTTTGGAACTCTTTTGTCTTTCTTCCTAGGTCGGTGTGAACGCAAAAGGTGTCATTCAGTACCTAAACTGTGACCTGTTCACGGACAACGGCTACGTACTGAACGAACCTCTTGTTATGATAGGCATCTCGATTTTTAACAATTGCTACAACAAGAAAACTTGGAATTACAAATTTTATAACACTATTACGGACACTGCATCTAATTCGTGGTTTCGATCACCAGGTAGGCAGTAGTCTTTACTATTGAATATTTTCTTAGTAACTAGTTACATATTGCTATGTGTCATTTTTCCATTAGGTACATTAGAAATAATAGCAAACGCCGAATTTATAATGGAAAAGATAGCTTATGAAATGTCATTAGATCCGGTTAATGTGCGACTAGCTAACCTAGATAAAGATAACAGAGAAGCTATTGAAGAAATGTGGGATAATCTAAGAGTGAAATCTCAGTACGAGGAGCGGCGCGCCGCAGTGCAGCACTTTAATGCACAAAACAGATGGTTAAAACGCGGTCTGAGGGTCAGTTTCATGAGATGGTCGTCTGAGAACCCTCAGTTTATATCCGCAAATTTATCAATATTCTACGAAGACGGAAGCGTTGCTATTACCCACGGTGGGGTTGAAATGGGACAGGGTATCAATACTAAAGCCGCTCAAATATGTGCTTATTTTCTGCAAATACCGCTGAGCAAAATTCAAGTCAAACAACAAATTACTTTTATTTCTCCAAACGTAGGAGAAACAGGAGGTAGTGTGACTTCAATGAATATCGGTCTTGCAGTGCAGAGATGCTGCGAAATAATTCTTTGCAGATTAGAACCGATACGGAAAATATTAGGTAACCCTACTTGGGAGGAACTCGTCAAAGCCGCTTTTAAGAATAATATTGATTTGCAAGCGCGAGGTACCGTTTCTGCGGCGGACGAATTTCTCTACGACATTTACGGTGTTATTGTGGCTGAAGTTGAAACTGACATAATAACTGGACAAACTGAAATAAAACGAGTGGATCTTATAGAAGATGTGGGACAAAGTGTTAGTCCCTTAATCGACATTGGTCAAGTAAGTGATCTTACTTACTAATGTTGTAAATGTAAATGTTTGGTACATTTTGTAGCCTAAACGGCTGAACGGATTTCGATGAAATTCGACATAGACGTAGAGGATAGTTTGGAAGAACATATAGACTACTCACTTTTGTTTTTTTTTAATACCACTCGTAAGGAGTCGTGAGCGAAAGCTAGTACTCAATAATCTTAATACCATGTGAAATTATGTAGTTACTTCAATTTAATTGCTTGTTTCAAATGATTTGTGTTATCTACTATAGATCGAAGGGGCCTTCATAATGGGTCTCGGGTACTGGACGTGTGAGAAAGTGGAGTATGAGCCGAGCACCGGCGAGGTGCTCTCCGACCGCAGCTGGCACTACTGGGTGCCGCAAGCGAAAGACATACCTCAAGATTTCAGAGTTTATTTCAGAGAGAAATCACGTAATTACGAAATATATCTCGGAGCCAAGGGTGAGTAGCTAATTAAAGCGATTCAACTCAATATTTCCCGATCAATTTATTGTTGTTAGCGGATTGTATTTCACTTTCAGTTCATAACTCTACATTTCCTTCATTTTCCGGACCAGAACATTTATTTTCAGCATTTTAAATTATGTTCCCTTTATCGCGGTGTTTTCTGATTTTCTGCTTTTATCGATGTCAAATTAATTATCCATGCTTTTTGTTTACTATACATTTTACATTTATTCATCATCATACTATTACTATTATAAATGCGAATTTAGAAAGGATGTTTGTTAGAGTTTGTAGCCTAAACGGCTAAATTGATTTCGATGTTATTTGGTATAGATGTAGAGGATAGTCTGGAAGAACATATAGGCTACTTACTTTTTTTTTTAATTCCACGCGGCAGGAGTCGCGGGCGATAGCTAGTACTTTACAATAATACACGTGTTTCGGAGATTAGAATGCGAGGCAATGCGTGTGTTGCAGCGACGGGCGAGCCCGCCACCAGCCTGGCGCTGGCGGCGCCGCTCGCCGCTCGCGAGGCCGTCGCTGCGGCGAGGCTGGACTCTGGAATACCCACTACACAGTGGTTCGAAATTGGTAAGAATATTCTTATTTTTGATCATACGCAGTAATCTTACTAATATTACAAATGCGAAAGTTTAAATGGATGGATGAATGGAGGGTTGTTTGGTAGAGTTAGTGGTCTAAACGGCTGAATGGATCCTGATGAAAGGCAAAGACGTTGAGCATAGTCAGGAAGGGCACAAAGACGAAACCTAGTAACTGACATATTTTTTAAAATTAGGAAAACCTTTGTACTTATATATGTGAGAGTAATATCAAAAAATATTTTTCCAGACGGTCCATACACGACCGAACAGATTTGTTTGGCAGCGGCTACAAAGTTTGAGGACTTCAAATATTATTAACATAAAGACTATTTTTTCAAATAAAATATATGAAACGATAAACAATTGAAATGAAAAGTAATAAACCATTTATTGTCTTATCAAATGATGTGTTTTAATTGTAACTTAATTAAAAACCTGTTCAGTATCACTTGAAATAGCTTGCTTCTTATATTATGACATGTCTGAACGAAGGCTGAGACTCACGAACTTCAACGAGAATGGCAAAATGACCGAATGTAATAGAAAATAAGAGATATCAGTTGTAAAAATAAACAAAAAGCAATCAATAACAAAATTAGCTCTTTTTTAGCTTTACAGTATTCATAAAACTAATTAAATTTGAAATCTTCGTATTTGGTATCAGCAGCTAAGCAGATACGTTCCACGGTCCAAGGTCCATCTATAAATAAAAAAATAACTTATGTAATACATAAATAGGTGAAAATCAATGAAGATACTATAAAGTATGAAAGCTGTTGCATTAATGTACAATTTTCTAATCTTATAATTCTTAAATAATTATCTTACCAATTTGAAACCATTTGGTTGGAGATATCCCAGAGTCTAACCTGGCTGAAGTTATTGCTTCTCTCATTGCGAATGTCACGCCCACTGACAAACACATCGGCGGCTCTCCAATCGCTGGAAAGCGTAATTTAATCAGTACTTCAATTTACTATAGAGTAAAGAAATCTAATAATGTTGGGATTTAAAAATATTTAAAGCCATAACACTTGTCGTCCTTGCACAACATATACGAGTATGACTGACTCAGTTATAATCAAATAATTCCTAAGTTGGTAAAACTACAAGTAAATATAAACAAGATATGTATGTCTGAAACTGGGGCGGAGATATTGTTCTACAAACACTTTAAAAAATGTTTAAATGTTAGTGGTACCTTTAGACCCTAGAAAAGCCGAAGGTCCTTGAGATTTTTTTCTAAAACTAATCCGAAAGTCCTGCGGTATATCTCTCGCTTGTGGCACGAAATAATTCCAAGTCCGATTTGTCAAATTTTCTCCGGTCTTAGGGTCATATACTAAATGCTCACTCGTGCAATATCCAAGACCCATAACAAAAGCTCCTTCTACCTAAAATAATACATATATTTACCCAGTTATGCCATAATTACAAACATTATTATAAATAAGGCATATCTATTATTCTCACTTGACCAATATCCACGTCCTGATTGATACTCATGCCTGCATCTTCTAATAAGTCAACTCTGGTTACTTCAGACTGGCCTGTTAAAATGTCAACTTCCACTTCAGTAACCGCTACACCGTATACATTAAAATTCTGAACGTCGTTCCGATTAACAAAGCCGTGCGCCTGCAGATTTACGTTTTGTTCATGTGCAGCAACGATAAGTTCCTTCCAAGTCGGGTTTCCAAGTTGCTCTCGTATAGGTTGCAATCTTTCCAATAACTCTTTGCAGGCTTTTTCTACACCTAATGAGGTGAATATCGAGGCTAGACTTCCACCGGTTATGAATCCGTTACATGCAATTATAGTATTATTTGGCTTAATTTTTATAAGGCTTAGGGGTATTTTTAAAAAGTAAGCGCAAACTTGAGCCGCCTTAGTATTGATACCTTGACCCATTTCGACGCCACTGTGTACGATATCTACAGAACCATCGCCGTGATAGACAGATAGAGTGGTGATGTATATTGTAGTGCCGGCTGGAGACCATCTCATCAATGAAAACCTTAAGCCTCGTTTCTTCCATCTATTTTCTTTATTGAACTTGTCAACCTGGAGTCGTCGACTAGCATAATCTGAGCTTCCTTTTATTGTGTCTATCATTTCTAACAAATCGTTGTAATTGTCTGTATCTAAATTGGCTAAACGTACTTGAAGAGGATCTACTGACATCTCGTATGCTATTCTCTCCATGATACATTCAGCCATGAAAATAGCTTCCAATGAACCTGAATCAATTAAAAGAATTAAACGTTTTATGTAGAAAATATGTAATTACCATATAGAACAAAAACTTAATATACTTAGAAATTATGAGATTCAATAAATAATCAGACTTTATGGTAATGCAATGATAACCTGGAGCCCGGCACCATGAGTTGGAGGCGCTGTCGGTGACGCAGTTGTAGGAGGCGTACTCCCAACGCGCCGCTCTATAACAGTTATTGTAGACGCCGTCGCCGATCAGTATGAAAGATTCGTTAACAATGTACCCGTTGTCTTCATAAAAATTGTATTTTAAACATTGAATGGTTCCTTTATCATCAACTTCTATCTGCAAATTATTTGATAGAGACCAAGATAACATAGAAAACAGTATTTAATTAGTTAATTTGAATTTTCTGTTAATTTGATAAGAACTTTACCTCAAAAGTAATGGTACATGGTAATCTTTTTCCGACGGTTCTCATATTAGTGGTGAGGGATTGAACAAACCGACAAGGTCGTTTTAATTTGTGAACAATCAAGTTACAAGCCACTGCCACTTGATTTGACCGCGATATCTTTATGCCAAAAGCGCCACCAATTCGACGAACGTAGACATCGATACTTTAAATAAATGACATTTATTAAACTAAGCCACTCATACGCATATTCAATAAAATAACACCGATATCACGGATTTTAGACAGAGGGCATGAACTACATATTATTCTACAATTTATTAAGTAGTTACTAACCAGTTTTGTTGCAAGTTCAAGGCTCGAGAAGTCATGACTTGTACACTGTCTATCCATTGAGATGAAGGACGCACTTTCATCCCTTGCTCTGTCGGTTGTGAAACACATACTAAGGTTTCCATACTGAAATGATACTGGCCGTATATAGTGTTCTCTCCGGTTATTTTTTTATAGACATTAGTCCCTCTGTCTGTCGCAGCATGCGTTATGTACAGACTACGTCGGCTAGAGTCATCTTTCACTATCTTAATATCCAATACCGGCTTTCGAACATTGCTGTACTTAGCGGTTACCAATTTAGCAGCAACGTCTGCTATGTAACGTGTTTCTGCTACAATTATTCCTATAGCTTGGTTGTAATATTTAATTTCCTTGGCACACAACAATTCCTCGTCTTTTTGATAAAACACTGTACCTGTCGGTGTAAATGAATTTACACAAGGTATGTCTTTTGCTGAATAAAATGCTATGACACCTGGTTGCTTCTGAGAAATCAGACAAATTCATTTTAATTACGGGTTTTTATACATACTACACTAAAACACCTTTTTTTTTTTAAAACTTACCAGAGCCTCGCTTGCATCAATGGATTCCAAAGTTCCCAATGGTACTGTGCTCAATACAAACGAGGCAAATACTTCTTTAGGGATCGGTGGCACGTCTTCTGCATAATGTGCTTCTCCTGAACATTGTATCTAAATGGTAAATATGTAACTTAATGTATTTGGTAGTAAAATATTTTAAGAGAGCTGCTTAACTTACCTGCGCTTCTAACTTCATAACGGGTTGGTTTAACGGCCACAAGGAAGGGTCGGTTTCAAAAGTTTGTCTACCGCTCGACAACTGCCGACTGTCATGTATCTCAGTACCACCGGATTGGAACGGTAATGATAGTATATTTGGTGGACAAATTGAGAGTAAACCCTGGCAAATTTAAATAGTTGTTGCACTTGGAATTCAGTCCTTCATAACATTTTTGTTTGAATCACTCACCTTATAAAACAAGGAGATGGCTAAATGTTTGCGATAAGCTACCGATGGTTCCGGAGGATTGTCAGTCACAACCAGTTCTTTAATTAAACTTTGTATGGCCAACTGCAAGGTAGCGTTATCAAAAAGTGGTTTCCCTACGAGACAAGTCTCTGTTTTAATTGCTCTGATAAACTTTGGAGACAATCCGCCATATGTAATTCTAGCTGAACACACTTTGCCTTTTAATGTTATTTCGTACAAGAATCCAGCGTTTACTATTGCATGCGCATTTTGTGCCCGAGCTGCGATCTGCAATATTTGTTAATCCAACTGAGGGAAGTAAATACAATGAACAGAAGAGAACCAGTGTCATCAATTCAAATGCGTAAAATCAGCGTTAAAATAGTATACCAAAATATTTTAGTTAAATTAAAATTAGTACCTAAGAGGTTTTAATTTACCTTATAAGTCACAATTTTATTACTATTATTTAACGGAGGTAGCATCACATCCATAACTATTTTCCCTTTTAATTGTTGTTTAAGAAAATCCTGCATTTTATACGTTCTTTTACTTAATACGGATTTTGCTGTAAAGTACAAGTATAACTTTATTAATAGAATCGGCATTTGTCGGTATTTGAAGTAAACACATATTTACCTATAGTAACTTGAGCTCCGACAGTCTCTAATAACAGAAATATATCCGATTGAAATTCAGGATTCCGATTTTTTATAACTAAGTTTCCTGCTATTGTTGCAATCTATAATTATGAAAACGTTATGTAGATTGGAATATAAATACGCAAAACAACATCTGGGAATAGTTAATGTACTTACATTGCGCACAGCTACATGAGCAACCTTTTGCAAATGTTCATTAATTGTTGATAAATAGCTAAAATTTTCTTTTTTCGACATTGCTTTAAATATTTCTATAACTTCTGTAATCGTCAATCCTGCGCCAATCACTAAATTCTGATCAATCAGGTATTTCTTCAATTCAGAAACGTTGTTAATGTCAATTAAAACTTGAGGATACTCTGTTATTGGATAAACTCCTACGAGTAAAAGAAAAAGTTTGTCATAAATTAGTCAATAATTTGTATCTGTCACAATCTCATGGTGTTCTACTATAACCATAAAATTACCTTTTGCCGTATTTCCAGCAACCAGCATGTATGACTTGTCACTTTTTGTTTTTAAGATGTTAAATATTTCACTAACAGTTTGTACTGAATACCAATCTCTATTATCATGTAATAAAATATGTTTTACATTACTTGCGTCGATATCGTCTTTTGAAACGATACACCAATCGTCGTCTTTACAAGAACCTTTGCATATGCTACCGGTGCGGCTGCATACAGGTAGATCTTCTATATCATCTATTGTTACCCGATCAGGGGCGTCGCTGGCGAATTTCTTGAACGCATCTAAAATCGGCCTATAGCCAGTACATCTACAGATGTTACTTGATAACGATTTCTCTATTTCTAACCTAGTTATATTAGGTTTACTTTTTAGGAGGCTGAAATGTAAATTCAGATTTTAGAAATAAGTTTCTTCTAGATCATTATTTTCATCAGATACCATATATACATACACCTATACATATACCTATATACATATATACCTATACATGGCCATGATCCAACTGGTGCTGCAGTAACCGCACTGACTTCCATTGTCTTTTGCGAGCTGAGTTTGTAACTTATGATAACCCTTAGCTTGATCTCCCAAGGATTCTATGGTCGTTATCTCCCAGTTCTGGCACGATGTGATCGATACCATACACTATGAACATAGACAGTAACAATAATCGTGAAGTAATAAATATAAAAAAGGTGAATAAGTAAATATTTACAGCGTTGACAGCAGAGTGTGGTGTGCCAGGTCGCTGCACGGATACGATGCAAGCGCCGCAGCCGGCCTCGCGGCACATGTACTTGGCGCCGAAGAGGTGCAGCGACGACCGCAAGTAGTCCAGCAGACTGGTCGTGGAATCTACTTCGCATCCCACTATGCAAATCATTATAATAGTATTATAAAATATTTTAAGGTGTATAAAAACTTCTTTCTTAACGTACTCCAGTTTTATTATAACTATCATCTTCAATCGTTTTATTTATTCCGACCAGATTTCGTGACAACACACGCGCACGAGATTTCGCTTTGATAGCACGTCCAGCGAATCGGTTAATAAAAGTACCCACTTTACTAATTTTTTTTTTAGTTATCTATATTACATAAATGAGTGAG
>DVQG01000660.1:0-13423 GCA_018231605.1 Papilio ambrax
ACTAGCACAACTAAAAATCGAGCAGTGTGCGTACCTTTGTATAAGCTCAAAAAGAATCAAAGTGAGACTACAGTTGTGCGATAGTTTCGTCAAAGCTGTGCGTTTTAAATAAGTTTTACATATAATCAAGAGGTGATATTCAAAATGTCGTTTTATATTGTAAAAGACAATATTGGGCATTGGACAATAGGCTCTTAGAGGTGTTTATTAATTTCACTCTTGCTCCAGATTAGTAGTCTAAATGATACACATTTATGACGGGAACAGATATTTAGAAACGTACCGATTTCTACTTTGAAAAGAAAATTAAAATCTCCCTAACTTAGGGTAGGCTCCCAGCTCCTCGGTGGGGACGTACAGTGAGCTGGTGATGATGATTAAAATGAAGACAATGGAGTTAGAGAGATTTATTTCAATACCATACCTCAGTTGTAACCTCTGATGGATCAGCCAAAGTCTTCTCATAATCATACTGCAAAAAGAGTACAATAAAGTTGTTGCTACAAAATGTAACTTCACTTTTAGAATTAACATGTTTTTAGAGTTTTCAAGAATTTTGTACTATCATCGCCTGTTCTTATCCCACACATTTACGGACTTTAGCTTATTATTTTACATAATATGCAATCCATCCATCTCTTCCCTACACATTAGTAAAAATTGAAATTATAAAAAAGATGTACTTACTAAGAAATCAAGGCCTTCATCTCTTTTGGAATCATCCTGATTGTTAGTTACATGCATTAACATTCTCTGATCATATTCTGACAACACTGCATTCACTTGTTCCAGCTCATTTGTAGGAAACCCACCTTTCCTCTTTCTAACTCTACATGGTTTGTACAAGTCCTTCAAAGTGATTGAAGAAAATTAACACATATTAAAACAAAAAAAAAATTTAGAGAGTAGTGCCATAAAAGTTAATAAGTTAATAAGTTATCAAACATATAAATACTTCTGCTATAGTTTTTTTTATACAATATAAGGGGGCAAATGAGCGGCAAGAAAACCGAGGTTAAATTAGGACAGGTAATATATAATTTAAAGGATATTCTTTTATATATTCACCTGTATTATAGAAAGGTTCCTTAAAAGTTTTTCCTTTTGTAAATAGCAAGCCCTGTCAGATTCAAATATGTGATCCTTGTCGTATTGCATTACGGCAAACTTCCTTAGCTCATCTTCCTTCACTTCTCTAAATTCACTTGAATATTTAATAAGCCATTGTATCAGAGGATAAATTTTTATAAAATCTAAACCTTGTATCTGATGAGGTTCTATTATATAAGGGCACTTCATGGTTGGCAGAATTTTAACAATCTTTTCAGTCAAAGCACTGAAATAAAAAAAAACAAATGTAATTTAAGCTTTGGTGATTAAATATTTATAAACATAAAGATTTTATACATAGAAAGAAAACATATATTTTCTCTTACAAGTCAGTTGGGTTATTGGTTTTTCCAAGTTAACTACTGCCTGTAGATTGTAGACCATAGCTATAAATGTAAATGATATTGAAATTTTGTATAAAACTTATTTTATACCAGTAACAACGTTAAAAACTGGTAATACAACTAAATTAATTATGAAAGTGTTAACATATAACTTACATTTTTTTACCGATTGTCAGATTCTCTTCAAATAAAATACTAATATCAACATCAATGTCACATAGTTCAATACACCATGATAGACCTCCCACAATTTTATCGAATGCAGAAAGTCCCTGCAGTTGCGCTCGATAATACCCGGCAGCGACCAGCGCATCGCATATTTCGTGCCATTTCACTATTTGTTCTGCATCTTCACGAACTTCAACCTAAATTAACAATGCATTAGTACAATTAAAACATAAAATAAATCAAAACTAGCTGAACTTACCTTTTTGCCCTCCTCGTCTAAACCACTGTAAATATTAATTAGTGGTTTACTTCGGGTAAAAATATTTTTCTGCTTCGTCGCCATTATTTTATAGTTTTTGTTTCATTTACGATATTAAATAAATCTCGGAAACGCATTAAATACAAGTTTTAAATGAAAACTTGTTTGATTAAGTGTCATAAACATTGTCATGTTGACATTGTCAACTGTTAAAAACATCTGTACACAATAGAACATATTTGAAGATTGTACGGCCTGGTTTCGAGAATTTAAGACAAAGATCAATGGGATATTGTATCTGTGGTTGTACATTTCAAATAGAAACTGTCAGTGTCACACAAATGTCACTGAAATTCTGAGATTCAACCGGAACCATACTTTTGCTCCGATTTTTCTGTTTTTTTATGCTTTCAAAGAATTTATTTATTAAATCTAAGGAAGAAAGCAGCTATTCTTTCGGTGTACATACTCATCTCATATAATTACGTCATGAACAAACTGCAAAGAGTTTTTTGTTGTAAGTAAAATACTTATTTTATTTTTAATGTAATTTATTGTACTTCCATGTTCCGTGGTACTATAATCATATTATTTAATATACCAAACTAAAAAATATGTATAAAATATCGATTTCAATAGTAACTATGTGTGGCGTTCTTATGATTGTCTCGTCAATGTATTTGTAGTTACAGTTGATGTTTGCTTATCGTATAGAAAATAGACTTATGATATTCTGTTTAGTAACTTGTACAATAATGTAATAGCTTGTATGAATCTTTATATTTTATGTAAGTTAAAAATATTTTATTGATTTTAAAATTTACATGTTTTCATGTAATTCTTAAGGTACAGGCCCTCAAAAGAAATTTAAAGAAAATTATAGTGCTTGCATATTGATATGATTAAAATAGAGCTTTGTCAGTGGGACATGGAAGTAAAATTTATGACTAATATGCAATGATTTAATATGAACAATCTACAATTGAGGAAATTAATTTCAGAGTTCATTGGATAGTATTGACTCTGACCATTATTAACTATGGAAAATAATGTTGATGTAGTTGATGAGATATCATCATTGCTGGATTCTGGAAAATATAAAGAAGCCTTGGCTGTACCAAACAATGAGAAATTTGCATGGAGTTTCAAAGAAAGCTGTTGGGATCTGATATCAACAATAGTAAAAAAGGTGCAAGATGATACCATCATCTTGAAGCCTTCATTGCAAGGAGCATGTGAACAACTACTAAGCCTTATAGTTGAAAAAGCAACACCAGAAGAGGCACTGTTGGAATTTATTGAACAGTTGGAAGAGGCCAAGAATGATGCTCAATTTAGTATTATTTTAATGCCGTTGCAACAACTTTTAGAAAGATTGAAAGCAAAGCGAGGACGGTCATTAGAATGGTGTCTCAATTCTATTTCAACTTACATTGAAACAATTCCTACCCCAGAATACTATTTAGAACAAAAAGAACGCTTGTTAATGGATTGTGATAATAACATCAGAAGAATTGTGAAAGTATATGCAATGGTTCCACCATTTTATAAACCTTTTATTGCAGAGTTGAATAGCGAAGATAACATACAAGTGAAGCAAATAATATGTGCTTTTCTTGTCAGTCTTTTGGGTAAACCTCTCATTTACATTGATTTGGATCCTGATTCAAATGCACAAAGTGAGGCGAGGCAGACATGTTCAACTATAATAAATGATATAATTTTATTGGAAAAAAATGTCATTAAGTTTTTAATGTACATTGAAGAATGTAGTAAAGGAAGGAAAGCATCAAGAAATGAAGATTCAGAAGAGTTATCAGCTTATGAAAATAAAGATAAAATCAATATGACTTCACTTGCTGGATTGTTTTATGTTGTTTTTTCTGGTCATTTTAACATTGTAGAGACTGCAATTCCACAAGTTTACAGTATTGAATATATTGTTAATACTACTCTTCTTGCTGTAAATAACCTACTTTGCAACACAGAGTATGGACCTCTAAGTAAAGCTATGTCATTGTGTAAAGAACTTTTAAATCGGTTACCTAATATTGTTGCCCAAGATGTTTTATCAATACCTGTGCATTTTGACTTATTAAAGGGTTTAGTTAATGTTGCTATATATTCTAGTTATGAAGTTATTCGCAAAACAGCTGTGAATTTGATAAGTATACATATAAATAAATTTCAATACAAAGGAAGATGTTTGCTTATAAAATATATACTTGAAATTGCAAACCATTCTGGAATGATTGGTTATGCAATAACATTATACAAGAATTCAATTAATGAAGCATTCAAAAGTCCTGTTTTAGATGAGTGTTTCACTGGTGATCAGTTAATGTACATGGTTAGGAAGATCTGCCATCTGCCTCATGGGGCACAATCTGACTTAGTAGAATTAGCTGACCAAATAATAACTGCCTTAAACTTTTTAAGATATCTGATTTTAAAGGATACTTCAAATCAAAGTGGTATTAAGAACAATTTGTCCTATATTGAAATGGATTACCTAGAAAATTTAAGGACTGGTTTAAATTTATCCAAGGCACATTATGAACAGAAATTAAGTGAAATTGAAAACAAGAATTCCAAACACCAAGGAGTTGAAATATCTATAAATGTTGGTGGGAACACTTTGGATAACATACCCGTAGAAAATAAAAGGGAAATATTGCATTCAGCACTTAATGCTTTTCATTTAATTGAGGGTCTTGTAGCTAGATTATCAGAGTGTATAAATATTTTTAAAACAAGTGTAAATGTATGTTAAAAAAATACATGATTACTCAGAATAAAATATATCAAATATAAATTGTTTTTTTTCTTAATCACTTAACTATCAATTTAATATCACAAGATTTATCAGACTTTTTCTTTAACAGCTTTGAGGAAAAGCAGCAGAGCAATGCTGCCCCTCACAACAATATCAATAAATAATCATCAAAGTATTATTAGAAACTATTGTCAAAAAGGTGAAATTCCAAAAGGAGATATAGTACCTACATTCCCACCTGAACAAGATGAACAACAGTATGAACAAAATGTTAAAGATAGTATATTATCGAAGGCTCTAGAGTTTGTACCTAAATTTGGATGGTCTGTGGAATCATTGAGTCATGGTGCAGAAGCTGCAGGCTACCCTGGCATAACACATGGCCTATTTCCTAATGGTGGTGGAGACCTTATACACTATTTTAATGTTAAATGTAATGAAGAGTTAGTGGAACAAATGAAATCTGTAAGTAGATTGCTAATATGACATTTTTTGTAAGACTTATTTGATTTTCTAACCAATCTCTTCTGACCAGTGGCCTAAAGAAGATTTAAAGAATTTGAAAGTACCAGCACAGCAGATTGAAAATGCAATTATGACAAGACTTTTAATGATCCAACCATATAAGTAAGTTTTTATAGATGTTTCATTGAAAAGAACTTTTAACAGAAATTGTAACATTGATTATTTGTTTTAGGGCTACTTGGCCAAAGGCAATGGCAATACAAGCTCTGCCTAATAATGTTCCAAATTCTTTAGCAACATTACTTTCACTTGTTGATGATATTTGCTATCATTCAGGAGACCGGAGTGTAGATGTAAGTCTCTGAATCATGTAAAATTATCAATGCTCCAAGATTTATGGACTTTACTAAAAATGTATCTATAAGTTTTGTAATATCCTAAATACTCTACATGTCACTTAAAACTTGTTTTGAAAAAAATAACCCAAGTTGTTATTGTTTTTAGTTCAACTGGTACATTAGAAGAGTGGGACTAGCTGGAATATACAAAGCGTCAGAACTGTTCTATCTGACGGATAACAGTCAAGAGTCCACCGGAACAAGAAACTTTGTCAAATCAAGGATTAGTGATGCTGAATTGATTCAAACTGCACTGAACATGAACCCTGTCTCTGTTGCCCCACAAACACTGACTGCAGCTTTTGTCACAGTAAGTCAACCTATGATACTGAGCATAGTAAAAAAGCTATGTGCCTAAACTGATATGTTTTTAACAATAGTAATAAATTATTGAATTTTTGATATCACATTTGTTAATTGTATTTTCAGGCGAAGAATATGCTGGGATTGAATACACTGAAGTAATATATAAATAGCAATTCTAATAGCAAACAACAATGACAGTTTTCTCTTATTTTTGTTAAATAAATGATAGTTTTTGAATTTCATTTATGTATTATTTTATTTTGATATTTAAAAATTAGAAACAATATAACATGAATCACAGTACATGGTTTTTACATTAATTATTAAAATATTTAATTTTTGTATAGCTTTTATAAACAATACAGATATGTTCTTTATTTAGGTAAATAGACTTACAATACAAAAGGACAGTATAAGGCACAATTTTCAGGGACTATGTTTGAACAATATAATCACTTCCAGAAGACACATATGTAATAAGATTTGGTGGTAATGGTAACTCATGCCAAACATTTGTATCAACTGTCTGTCGTATTACAAACCTGCAGATCATTTGTAAGGAGTCTAGTCTTGCAAATCTGAAAAAAAATAATTGAATCAACAAATGAACCAAAGATATTGCTTTTCTCTATTTAATGAATCAAGATGATTATGGTGGTTTTTTTTTTATTTAATCCCCTCATTTTATTCTTTCTCAGGCCACTCATCTCTACAAATAGATTTGCATGCCATGACAGTGTTTCCCTCCTTCCATTTATAAAGGTCATTAATTGATACATTAAAATAAGTAAAGTCATGTCCATGTCCATTGTGTCATGCCACGCATTAGGGGGAGACTTGTCACAAATAAATAGACAATATAACTTATAGGGAGTCAAGAAGATGCATGCGGTAAGACCGGTACAACCTGAGGGTCTGTGGAGCCATGGGTGGTGGTGGCTAGGTAGAAGTAAATAGTCATTAATACAGAATGGATATTCACCTGTTTAAAGGTCTTGCCAATTTAACAGGCATTTCAAATAAATTGGACTTAACATCCACTGTAGCACAATGTTCCGATATTCTATTAGCTGGGACGAATGTTTCATTGTTCAATGAAAATAGACCATTGGCATGTCGCAGGCGGGCATGTAGAGTTCGTCCAACACAACGAAATGACACACATAATATATGTCTTGAGTCATAGGAATCTCTTACAAGGAATACATTATCATGCTGACCAGCTAACAGCTCCTCCGCTTCACTGGAAGTGATTCCACCCCAATACCAGCCATGCCTGAAAACACCAATCAATACAGTTACCAAATAATAAGTTCTATTAAGTAAATTTCAGAAGTTCTAAGATGTACAATATTGTACTCACTTAACAATTTTGGCAACTATGTTAACATATACTGTTTTTAATACATAAATACTTACTTAGATAGCTGACAATATATTGCACAAGTCTCCATAGATGCATGTTGATGGTGTCCTCTAAGAACCGAATGGCCCTCTGAATGTTGACATTTTATTGTAATCTTGTCAGAGGTACTATCTTTTTTGGTATCAAAACTTGGATTAAATACTGTTCGCTTGTCAGTTGAAGTGGATGGGTCAGAAGTTTTGTTAAAACTACAAATATATTCACCACCATTGTTCTTATTGCTAAAGTATCTTTGCAATGACCTGACGCTACCCGTCATAAAAAATTTGTTTTTCCAAAACTTTACGAATTTATTTGTATTCAAACTTGTTTTGCAATCTGGAAGAACCACGCAATTCACTATATCTGTATTATTAAAATCCCTCTTACTGTCGATGCTTCGTTGAAAATGTTTACATTCCATTGGTTTCAACCACTTTCGAAGACAACCAGATGTAAGCCATTTCCGTCGGTTGCAATGTGTACATCGTTCATAGTTTTTGTTCATCTTCAAGGAAATATTAGAGATAGATAACCATATTAGATATATGTATTTGTATTTTATACACAAACAAGATCTCAGAATAGAAGTTCAATCTTTCAAAATAAGATCAAATTTTTAAACAATGTTGCCAGTTGCCACTATCCGAATGTTTCAAAAAGTGCTGAATAAAATAAATGGAAACTGGACGTGGAATACAAACACAACTGATTTATTGGTAAGAAGTAATAACTTTCTTAATGTGTTCCCGTTCCCGGGAAGTAGAGGGACCCAGTTAGCGATTTATGAATATTATGAAAATAAATAAAACAAGCTTGTATCTGTGATTAATTTAATTGCCTGTCATAGTCATGCCTTTTCCCTTTTCTATGTATTTTTACACTGAACTAATTTCTACAGAATTTGCTGGATAAGTCGATGCTTCAAAAAGATAGCTTTTGCTAAGTTTAGACTTATTAAGATTATGTCATGGTTGTAGTTGGTTCGAATTCTTAATTTTTACGACCGTCTCCATCAGCGCTAGCCAAATAGGCACAAAATACTAATACCCGTAGCCTATCTTTTACATCTTATATGTCAGTACGTCTATGGTTCGCTGGATCTATTGTCTCTTTAGCTCTATATTTCTATATACTGTTTGGTGTGGTGCTGTGGATGGATCAAGTGATTGAAATTGAAGTGTTATGGTGAATTTCAGTCAATAATGGATATGTTTTTTTATTTATTAAATAATTGGTCAGTTTCCATTTCTTTCTGTGATATGATAATGTATTGTCAATTTAATTAAACGTGTGATGGTGTGGTGAATATGGATACAGTATTTATTGATACTTCTTAAATTTTATTGAAGTAATGACATTAAAGAAAATTACAAAAATGTCAACAAAATCACAAATAACTACGGAATTAAGCGGTAAGTATTTAACATCAGTAAAAAAGACTAAAATAATTGCACATTTATTACTATTTTCATCGTGAATCCATAAATTCTAAAATGTATATTTTTTTTATTTTGTAGACAGCATAAGTAATGTTTTGGGGAAAAATGTAAAAATACTCTATAAATCCTTAATTCGTATGGAATCAAGAGGTGACAAGGTGGATAACAGGGTCCTTGTAAGTATTATAATGTAAATTATGCTTTAAATTTTAATTCTCATAGAAAAGACATTAAAACGAGGATCATTAAAAATTACTAATAGAATTTAATGTAAATGTAAATATTCACTCAATGAATCTTTTCATATTTATAACATTAACATAATTTAAAACAAGTATCATTGTGTGTAAATAATGTATTTCCATTAGATTACATTTACATTCCAAGTCTCAGTAGATTGTAACAAAAGTCTGGACTATGTGATATGAGTCACATAGGTGTGTCATATAATCTGTGTAATATAAACCTGTGTGTGTGTTGTAACAGCAACACCCATTAGAATGCTTTTGTGATAACAATTGATAGTGGGCAGTTGTTATTTCAGCTAGATCTATGGACATGTTTGGTATTTTGAATATACAAGAAATTATTTAAAATAGGGCCATTTAACACTAAATTTCACTATGTGTCTGATAATTATAATGTACAAATACATCTACCTTTTAGAGGCATAAACAACCTTAAACTGTTGAAGCCTACAAAAATCTTTCATCTTATCAAATCATAGATCATCAAGATAATAAACTATTAATAGCACAATAATATTACTAAGCAACACAATAGTAGTAATAAGTTGTTTGGTAAATAAGGCATTGTTGAACATCAAGTATATAACCAGCAAGATGCTTTTAATTGTATAAATAAAGCTAATAACAAAAACAAAAAATACTTATATAACACAAACACTATTAAAATACCAAATAAATATTATAAAATATACAGTAGTTCCTTTATTTAATTTATTATCCTCAATCTAAGTTAATATTCACATTTATTACTAATAATTTTGTTTTTTAACAAATCATATAGAAAAATTATTCCAATATAAAATTTCTTGTACTGTTAGATTCACCAAATAAATATAAAAAGTAATTGATTACATATTCTTGTAATATTATAATAATGTTTTCAGGTTGTGACTGCGTTTAGGATTTTTATAACAACAACAAAAGTTCCAACGAGGGTAAATAATTTTCATTGTATTTCTTTTTGTAGTTAGCTTTGCCATGTAAATCTTTTAAGCCTGTTTAGCAAATATGTATCCTATTTAATATAAACACTAGGAAATAAATATAGGAAATCTATATTGTTACATAGGTATTCATACTATTTATAACTAATACAAATATTAATTCAAAGTTATTTCTAGGTCAGTAAATATTTTATTAATATATTACTAACTTATGGGATTAGTCAGATGTTAAATATTGCATGAGAAAAATAAACCTACATGCTTTGAAGTTTTATTTTGAAACCCTTAATAATGTTGTAAAGAGTAATGATTTGTATTTTTGGATATTTTAATGTATTGGAACTGACCGTTTTTGAACATTTTTGCACCATTAAAAAGCTATGCTATCACCAAGTAACATAAGCTATGTTTTTATTACTTTTTTTATTTAACGTGGGCGAAGTCGCCAACAACAGCTACTTAGTAATAATTATAATACTTTATATTGTTTTGCACTGCTTTATATTGTTAATAGTTAATACTTTGCATTATTAAGTTTGTTTTTTTAAATTATAATTATTTTTATTTAATAGGTTGACAATGGATTTCACTTGATGGAAATAGAGGCGTTGGAGAGTAAAAAAGCTAATCATCTATCAATTACGTTAATTCATGAACACAAACCCGTCTCAATTCTCATTGGTGAGTACTTGTTCAATTGTTACAATAGCTTGTGCTGGCAGTGACAATGACACAAAAATTAAGCAGGTTTTCATTATTCTTGGTTTGATGAATTATGGAGATTGTAATTATGGTAAATTATCTTCCTAACCGAAAGTTTAGATGGAACAATATTTGTTAGTGTGTAGTCTAAACTCCTGAACGGATCTCTAAGAAATTTGGCATAGATGTAGAGCAAAATTTGACGGTATTGCGTGCAAAAGCTAATCTAATTCGCAAGTACACATCTTAATAATTGGAATGTCTATGTAAATCGAGATTTTAAACCTCTGTTGCCGTGCTTCGCCCGTCGCGCTTTTCCGTTCGTTCCAAGTTTCGTGACAACGGCCAAAAATTATATTGTACCTTTGTATTTCAACATAGATCTTTGTTGTAAACTAAATATAAATGAAAAAAAACAAGTAATTCGATAGAAATCAACATCGTTTACACTTATAGTAGCACAAAAAGTGTTTGTAAGTCAATAAGTCAAGAAAAATAGGTGGAAAATTAACTGACGGGCAACTACGTTAACCGTTAATATAACGGTAGTTATAAAGTTAAAATATACATAGGCTACTTCAAAGCAAAACTTTTTATATAGATGTATTTTCTCTTTGCTGGCGAAGCTAGCCTAGATTAAGTGGAGTCACTATATTAATCACGCCACGATGTTATGCAATATAAACTATCGCTAGTTGGTATAAGGTCTAATTTTGTTTGCGTATTTCTTTAAGTAATAATTACGTAGGTTTGCAAAAAGGTGGCTATCGTCAAGATCAAAAGCAGTGAAATGTCTACGCCGGTACTCGAAAGTAGTGACGCGGCAACGTCTGCATCGTTGCAATACAACCCCTTAGTTAAAAGTTAACTTTTCATCTCTCTTATTTTAATGAGCGTTATCTTCTAAATACTTTTTAATATCTGTTCGCTCGTTTAATTATACAAACCATGTTAAGTCTAACGTAATTTATTAGTATTTAAGTAAATTCTGCATGTCCTTCCAAGCAACGTCGAAGTAGGCTTTCAAATTTGTGTGTGGGAAAACCTGTCCCTTTTAGGTCTATTAAGGTTGTTACAATGTTATGATTATTACAGCCTTTTCGTTTTCGAATTCGTCTGAAGTTTACCAACTTATTTGAATACGAGTTAATATTGTATATTCAGGTTAAAATTCCTGAAATTAAATAAAAAAACTGTAGGACTATAATGACGAGGATACCATTGGAATTATTTATGTACGTTGGACGGATAAAAATTTATTGAATTGAATGTGATTATGTTATTTGAGTCATTCTATTAAAGGTTAAGTTTTATTGTCGTTTGTCCTCCATGAATAACCACTTGATTCTTTCTATCAACGACCATTGGACGCCCGCAGGATGTCAATAAAGTCTCTAATTGTAGCTCAAAACACGTATGTAATTACTAGCGCGCCTAAACTATGACTTTTAGACATTCGTTATGTTGTATTTACAATTGGGAGTTGTACTTAGTCATACAATTTTTCTATGATAAATCCTTTCTGTGGCGGAACAAATAATATTGATGGAAACTTTGAAAGGTATTTAATATACTTTTTGACCGACTTCACAAAAGAAGGAGATACTTAATTCGTCTGTATGGTTAATTTTCCCATTTTTTATGTGTGTTACGGCATAATGTTACCTAACTATAAATTGTCAGTAAATTAGGAGGAGTTCATGAAATTTTATATATCTTAGTGTCGAGGGCAAAGATAACCAAAAAAAGTAATCGATATTACTAGCTTTGTGAATCTGAATGTTGCATATCCGATACAAAAGAATGAAAAGCTGACGCAGACTATTGTTACGAATCGGTACGTTAAAAATACATATATATCAAAAAAATTGGTGTATAAGCCCAATTGTTATATTCAGGTTTTCAACAGTTGAAGGCATGCATAATACATATAAAACAAAAACGCTTCGCTCTGTCTGTCTGTTTGTCCCTATGTTCAGATTGGATCTTGATGCAGTTTCTTTTAATTGATAGAATGATTCAAGATAAAGGTTTAAATGTATAATGTGGGAATACTGATAATTTTAGAGGTTTCTACACTAAGGTCGTAAATAAACACATTTTCGTGTCAGCATTAGCCCTTGCGATGCCAGAGCAGCTAGTATACTATACTTCCAAGTTAATAAAATAGTGGATACTGTAGACGCGTGTAGAGATATTATCATTAGGAGGATTTCATCTTAGCCTACATACAGGGAGATATCAATCACTATTATCTTTGAAATAAGGTGTATTAGATCTTAAGTAGGCGAGTTAGCTCACGACCATAAGTGGGTTCACCTAATTTAAAGGCTAAACTATTTAGAACTATGTCTTTAATCCGAAACGTAATGATTACTATACTGAGAACACAGAAGAACCGTAATTGATTCCAAAGACGGTGTACAAAATGTCGTTCATATTTATGCTCGGCTTATAATAATCTTATCTAGTCCTAAAGTGATATGATTTTTACCTTTGTTTTAGGCGAGGAAGGATCACCAGATGGAGTAATTAATGCTATTCACGCGTTAGCTGCAGCGTTTGATGATCTGTTTCCCAACGTTGCTATGGAGGACATTATATCTAAGGTCTGTATATTTATAATGTCGTTAACCGACTGTTTTATATCTATTTACGGAGTTAATTCACCGCGCACGATCCAATTTAGCCGGTCGCTGAGTTGGTGCTTTCATTTGCTTAATTGGTTCCCTCATAAGTGTTCGCAATGTATTTTCATTAATTTTATTAAGTACCAGCACCTGTTTACATGATATAATGTACTGTACATATAAAGAACTTGAATTACTCATAGAATTTAGCATCATTTTTCCCGAC
>DVQG01000661.1:0-13423 GCA_018231605.1 Papilio ambrax
ATATAAAACGTTACCTAAATAGCGGTTTAGACACAGCATGTTTGATGAATTGTCGCATGTTCTTCCTTACCTACTTAATCTACGCCGGCAAAGTATGTACATACGTGTATAGGAGGCATATGTAACGAAATCAATTATTATTGTTATGAGTCAAGTTTTTAAAGAAAAAAGCGTGTGAAATCATTAATTCAATACCGCACATGTTTCCTTCAATTCCTATTTATACAATGGAGTACCGTAACTTCCCATGCCTTGTATTGACGTTACGTCTTTTCATTTCTGTTACATAATGTAATAAACATTTATATGTCTTTTATGCTGTTTACAAACATGTCTAACGAGGTTTTAACCCACATATCCTAATGCATATGCAACACAGGTTATATTAGTGTTTAAAATCTTATTAAAATATTGAAGACTTAAGTATCGACTTACGTATCTAATTATCCTACCATGGCATTAGGAGTTCTTACTCTCTGCTAGAAGTCATTTTAAAAAATTAAGTCCGAAAATACGAAAAATCTAAATTCTTTCGTATTTTCGTATCCCTGTTCTTTGTAGTTTTATAACAATTTTAGTTAAAACCGCTTGTAATTTAGTATCAAAATAACAAGGTTACGTAAAGTTTATCTTAATGTGAGATAAAAATAATTTCAGGAACGTCCACGATATGCTTTCACATATGGAGTCGCGGATCATTCGACTGGCGATGTGAAGTCACAACATGAAAGTCGAGATGGAGACGTTGTCAAGGGTTTGTTTCTGTCATACTTATCATACAAATATCATAAATGCGAAAGTTTAGATGGATGCATGGATGTTTGTTAGAGTTTATAGCCTTAGCGGCTGAACGGATATCGATGAAATTTGGCATATATGTGAAAGTTGGGATGATGATAGTGTGGTAGAACATAGGCTACTCACTTTTTTTTTTAATTTGACGGACTAAGTCGCGGGCGAAAGCTAGTTTTTAATAAAATATAAGGTAATGAAGAATAGTGGCGTAGTAATAGGTTATAATGTATTTATCAATTATCTCCTTTTTATGCAAATTTACGAGGTGTTGCTGCACCACAATGTGATATGATCAGTAAATGTTGCCATGAGAGTGTATTCCACACTTTACAATACTCAGAGTATAGTGCAAGTAACACACAAATGTTGTAAGTCTTAAACAGTTGTTTTGTTTTCCAGGACAATATTCTTTAGTTGAGCCAGACGGTTCCATACGCACAGTGGATTATACAGCGGATCCTGTGCACGGCTTCAACGCTGTGGTATCTAAAATAGGGCCGAGTGTGCACGCAGCGCCGGTACACGTTACACCGATCCCTCCAGTGCCAGTTCAACCCATCATAGGCGTTTTGCCTAAACCAGTGCAAGTTGTGCCTAAGCAAATCATATATGCATCTCCAGCACCATACGGTAAGATAAAAGATAGAAATTTGTGGTAATTAGATTATAGAAGAAGTAAGATAACTATCTGAGTTTATGACGGACAATGAACATTTAAGATATAAAAAGTACTTTCATGGTTGACATGGTCTAAGGAGCTCTTATCTTTATATCCAGTGGCAATGAACCATCAAGGTTTCAACATAATTCATTCAATCATGACTCCGAACAAAAACTTAAAGCTTTGTTACCTACAGTATCATTGTTATAATCATCACCCAGAGTTGGATTATCATACTTACAGGCGCACTAAGAGCCGCTGCACACCTTTGACTAAAAAATCGCACAACGGTGGTACGATTGTCAATTGTTTCGCAGCCAATGCAATTGTTTAGTTGCATAACTAAAAATCGAGTAGTGTGTGTACCTCCATATAAGCTCATAGGAATCAAAGCGCGACTAAACAGTTGCGCTATAGTTTAGTTAAAAGTGTGCCCATTTTTAGAGTTATTTTGTGGTCATTTAAGGCGCAGATTTCACATTCTAAATTTACACTGTCTTCTTTATGTGTGCAGCAGTTTATATTCAGTATTGAAGGACCAAGGAGAGACTTAATGAAGCTATTTTGTTAATAAAGTTGTTAAGGCGAAATATTGTTCAGTTTTATCACGTACTATGTTTTGTAAAGTCTCATAGACTTCGTTAAGAAATAAAAACAATGTGTAAAACAGATAAAACAGCGTCAGTACGGGTATGCCTAATTAGTGGTGGATAACGAATCGTAACTCCATTGTGTTGGGCGCACCATTGTTTATTCTTTGCGAAAGGAATTCACCTTTTGTTTTGTTTTTCAGCTTTTCCCAAGGTCGAGGGGCCGCACTATCCAGAATATGACGAATTTGTACTCGACGGACCGTATCAATTGTCATCTAAGAATTTTTATTAGGTTCCCATATTCATGTTACATATTTTTATAATGAAAAAGGTATTGTTAGATGGTTACGTGTAAAGTACGTAATGCTTTTTAATAAGAATTGTGAATGCTTTATTAAATCAACTTTGTTATTCATTTTTAATGAAACAATTTTGTCTTTTAGCAATAAAATAAAATATATTGTTACTTCTAAATGAAAATTATATTAATTAATAAAGATAACTAATTCAGTTTTTCAAACATGCTCATATAAATCTCAACCATTAAAAATATTTATATTTATTAAGATCCAAAATAAGTTTAAGAAATTGAATTATTTTTTTTAAACACAAATGATTACGGCCAGTTGAAATGTCTTTACAAATGTATTAAAATCGCCCTCCAGATATTGTTTTACTTATTGACTGATGAATGTAGGTCAATTTAGTTAGTGTAATTAAGTGAATTGTATAAATATAAAAATACATGTTTAGAAGGTTTTTTTTTTACATTAAATTCAGATTTTTTTTTAAATTCTAGATCATCTCCTTATTTCCTGATTCAATCGCAAATTTGTCTATTTTGATAAATCGTTTGTTTTTAAGGTAAGCCCTTAAACTTAGTCCTCGATTCTTTTCCATAACGCCTGTAGTTTTAAAATAGCAGAGTATCAGTTAAGCGTGTCATGAAGTTTGCTGTGTAGTTTGTCATAGTATTTTAATAATAAAGTGAGTGAAGGTGAGTAATCAATAGAGGTATTTAATTCGGTAATGATTTTCATAGATTTAACAAATATATGATAAAAACAACAATTTTAAAGTTGATCGAGAGCTTCTAAACCAAATCAAAGAATAAATTTAGTGAACAATAAACAATAAACGTTAAATAAGAAAGACGGTTTTAAATATTTTGTAGTACAGTTTGATATCTTAATGCACCATTTATGTAAATGCTAAAAATATTGGCGCTAAAGATTTATAACTTCAATGTTTACAAACATCACAGCAAGGTTAGTGCCACTGGCATTAAGCTATAAATGTTTTATAATTAGTCGTTTAGATTTATGAGAAAATACAACTCAAATGGTAACCGGCCTTGACATTACAAATCAACAGAAATGTGATTCCGTGCTGTGATTTGTAGCAGTAAGAAAACAACATTGCGTTCTTCCAAACTATTTCCATGTTAAATTTCATCCAAATTTAACAAACCCTTTAGTAGTTTCATGTAAGTAAATATCTATCAAAATTTACTCTTTCATAATAGTATGATTATTGCCTACATTTCCTTCTAAGTTAATCATAACAGATGTCAGTTAAAAACAACCCGGTTGTTTATTCTCAGACGTTTCCGTATGCACCCTTTGCATTGCGCCTCGAGGTACTGAATGCAAATTGGAATTTGATTTCACTATAAAATGAAGTAATAAATTACAATACATGTATTTTTTCTCCTTTAACGAAATGATAGTATTGTAATAAAAATAAACAGCTTTTGATTACTTAAATTGTAAACATTTAAAATGAAAGTAGATGTTTGTTATTGAATTTCAAGAAAATTAAAATTGAAAAGTCCAAATTCAAAGTTTCTCACCGTAATAAGTAGGTTTCTTATGTACAAGAAACTCAAAATGAGTATTTCGACCTTTCGTTTCTTGATTATTAAATTTCAATTTTTAAAGAACACATTCACTTTAACATTTAAACAAATGTTAATATTTATCAAGAAGCAATAAAATAGTACGAATGTCCTTAATCTTTACAATAATGTATGAGGTCGCTAAAAATCGCTACCAAAGTGTTGTTGCACTTCTTGACCAATATTTAAAGAAATATTACAAGTATCACAATGAGCTCAACATAAAAATATTAACACCTGTAAAGATATTGAGCTTCTAACTATACCGTTAGAAAATCCCTTCAACTGAGAATCATCTATCACTAATATTATAAATGTGAATGTTTAGATGGACGGATGGATGTTTGTTAGAGTTTATAGCCTAAACGGCTTATTGGATCTCGATGAAATTTGGCACAGATGTAGAGGATAGTCTGGAAGAACACAGGCTATTCACTTTTGTTTTTTAATTCTACGAGGACCGAGTCTGGGGCGGAAGCCAGCAATTATATACATCATAGGAGGTTACAAACAGGATATCGCTTCATCTAATGTTACATCTTTACCCGTCTTCCCTATAGAAGGGGGGGGGGGGTTATTAATTCGTCTGTATTTTCGTCGTATCCTGACCGCTATTCATAAGCATTTGTAATCCCGTCATAATCTCTAGAATTTAGTATCTAACATCTCTACCACGTCAGAATTAGTCTAGTTTATACCAATGTCATGTCCACTATGTTATCTAATAAAATTAACATTATTCATCTTAACAATTATAAGTTCAAGATCATCTAATAATTCACAACGCGAAAGAGACACTGACGCACATACACGGAGATGAGTACACAATTCGTTCCGGATTCAACATAGTCACGATTTATTTATGAATGTCGAATTCCTTAGAGGCGATGGCCGATTAATCACCATACGAACGTTAAGGTTAGCTAACTATTCTGTTTGTTTTTCACAACAGTACTTGAAAATATAATTTCATAGAAGCAGTAAATGAGAGCTATCTGTACACTGAACATGATCACAGCCAACCAACAATGTCAATCGAGTTAAAGACATATCAAAACATAAGAAGGGCTCCTATATTGTTCTAACATTTTGTTAGACAAAACACAACCGTATAATTAGGAAGTAGAAGGACTATTATCTAATGTCAAATTAAAGCTTGTTAATGTTGTATAGTCACAAGGATATCTAGTCCGGTGATAGGCGCTGCCATCGGATGGTTCTGTCAGTTTAACTCTTAATTACCTGATGTTTCAAAAAAATGTATAAAATATCGTTTTGATTTTTTTTTTACTATTTTTGCCCACTAGTGACATACATAGTAAAGGGTACACTTATAGGTTTTGTAAATCGATTAAAAAAAATCAAGCTTTTAGAAATAGAGTTTGGTATAAAAAGAGTGAGCTATCATCATTTAGTTCAACTTACTGGGGTCCGATATCTTGTCGGTTTATAAATATCTCTTAAGGTGTAAATCACAATTGAAATGTTACGTAATTTATTTTGAAACAACTAGAACCGGTACTAGGCTTTTTGTTGGCATTAATAGTTAAGTGTAACTTTATAAAGCGAGTAGAGTGTCAATAGTTCATTAGTTCTACTGTCTTGTTACTCTACTGATGAAATTAAGAATAAAAAAATCAATAAATCTAAAGAGACCATTGATATAGATTTGACGAAGCGCTACTAAGTCACGTCAATGAAGCAACATTGTATGAAAGCTTAGCTTTGCCAATTGCAATCAATGCTCGAGGCATTATTTGACGAGTGACATTAAAAAGTTATGGGAACCCGAAGACCTTTCGGTATGTTTGCAATGACATGCATCGATAATTCGTCATACTCATCACTAGCTGTATAATTGTTAACTTGAGTGTACACCGAAATAAAGGGAATATTTATTTTAACTTATGCTTTAAACTAAGGCTAATAAACAATGTAAATACATTATACATACAAACAATATAACTCGGAACAATCGGTCTTAACGCCTGTCGGAAAATTCTCTGCAATATTGCTTTATGAAACGTGCCGTTGTTCATTAGTAACGCGTTATCTATTTTATTTATCGAAATCCGTTTCGAAATCCTTTTCATAAATATTTTGAAGTCGGCCTATTAACAACTAGATATAATTCTATACATTGTTTGTATAGCTCGCCTGAACCATCGTTAGGTTAAATCTAGGCAGGTAAGAAAGGTAATCCTGCATGAAATAATAAGTCTAGTATTTATGTTATGTTAGATAAAATTCACTTCCTAACTCTTTGTTTACTTCCTCAAAATAGCTTTGATTCCTTTCTAATAATAACCAACTTTAAGTTGATTATAAAAGTATGTTTGTATCGAACTCGCATGTTCAAAAATCTCATACAAAATCCCTTATAATGCAAGACACTAAAACGTAAGCTTATAATTTCTAGAGCTTGTACAAATAAATACATAATGATCTCTAAGTATTCGTAAAGTGTTGATTGACTATAAACACGCCTGTTAAAAGTTGTTAATAGCCTTTCGAAATTACCAAATAATTGTAAAGTACTGACTTTCGGACGGAAAAAAATGAGCAATAAAATTATAGTATTGAGTGTCGGGAGCGATCACTAGTGCGGATAATTGCCGCTGAATGATCCGAGTTAACTGTAGCAATTACGATGATACTGTACGATCAAGCAGTGGAGCCGAGAATTACCTTTTGTTGCACTTTTAATGTTATCTGGAAGTGAAGGTACGGACGGATTCTGAACAAAGTAAATTATTATTTACACGCTTTACATCTGTTGTGATTCTTTGTTATTCGTTGTGCAGGAAGGTGCAAATTATTTGCACTTGATGGCTTAACGATTTTATAGAATACTAGCTGTTGCTCGCGATTTCGTACGCGTAAAACTTAAAACAATAAAAAAACATAGCCTATGTTACTCAGTGATACCGTAGATTATCAATGGCGAAAGAATTTTTGAAATTGGTCCAGTAGTTTTTGTGTTATTTCAATACATTCAAAAATCCAGTAATGCAAGTCTTTCCTTTTATAATATTAGTATAGATTAAATTGGCTTACAGTAATTTTAATTCTGTCGCTTTACAACGCGTAGCAACGTTTTTTCAGCATATTTCTAATGTCAAATGATTGGAAAATTGGTCTGACTAATATTTTTTAATCATATACGGAGTAGAGATTGCTCGTAACACTCACTGTATTCAGAACATTTTCTGATCTACTGAGAATATTTCACATTTTTCAAATATGCAAGTTTCCTCACAAAATTTCTATTTAACTTTTTTATATGCTTTTAAAACATCTTACATTGCAATAAAAACATTTATCACCACTTTTGACTAAATTCAATTTTCTCATATGAAACTTAAATCGTTAGCGCTAACGAATGTAATGTCGCAAAACTCTTCAGATATGTATAGTTTGATATTTTCTCAGTATGTTTCCGTAAAAAGCAAGTGATACCTAACATCTGTGCTTTATAAATCAGCAATTAACATTAAGCACTATTTATATACATGTTTAAATATTTAGTAAACCTTTTAAGGTGAATTTAGATGTTTCAAAATATACCTCATTGGGATTATTTGTCGTATTTTAAAACGTATTGCGAATTAACAAGTTACGTTCGATTTATACTTGCGTTTGACTTGGCTTAGATTTTAGAAGCATAAAAGTCATCACCAACAAGGAGCTGCAAGTGCCTTTATGGCATTTAAGCCGATGCGTGGTTAATGGCCGGTTTCCCAGGTACATTTAACCATTCGTTAGTATTTTTGGTTCGATAACTTCATAAAATTCGTTTTCGAATTACCTAAATTAAATAAACGTATCAACCTAATATTAACATAGCTTTAGGCAGTGACAAAATAAGTGGAAACTTCAGTAACCCAGTGTAAGTCTACTTTAAGCTTTTATGCTATACAATATTAGTTTTGTTAAACTTTATTATTTTATTTAGCTTACATTAACCTTTCTTGATCTTTTTAAAGTAAGATGGTATCTATGTGCCTTTAAGCACTTTGTTTTGATACTTAATTCTGCTTAAAGTAAATTACAAAACTATCTAAACGTTTGCATCACCGTTTAAATGCAGTTTTGATCAATTGCAAATTAAGAGCATTTTTATCAATTAATTTGTTGTGTTGGCAATTTTTGACATTTAACAAATGTCACAAAATGTAATTCGACAGTCACATTAACAACTGTAATAGATGTTTGCAATTACATCGTACAGATTGTACTTAATGCAATACATACCAAAACACTTCGTTCTTAGCAACTTTGCCTGTTTTTAAATGTAAAGTAGTAAGAATTTGATTTAGCACACCGGGAATAAATTCTGCTTAACTTGCTAACCCTATCACTTGGATACAAACTGTATAATGGTACAACATATGGTTCTTAATCCTCTACTCGGGTGTATTTTAAAAAGTAAAATTGTATTGTGTTTTTTTTTATTGATCTGTTTACCTTTATACTTCTGTATCCCTCTTTACCAGGTTTTGCCCCTGACTGCGTCTACGCGGAATAAAAAATAATTACTATGATGAATGTAGCCTGTGTTATATAGTGTTAATGTAACATTCTATTGGCAAAAGTTTTTGAGTTACATTCGTTTCATTATAAAGTACAAATCTTTCC
Source organism: Papilio ambrax (assembly GCA_018231605.1). NCBI lineage: Eukaryota > Metazoa > Arthropoda > Insecta > Lepidoptera > Papilionidae > Papilio > Papilio ambrax. Next base: position 8,585 of record DVQG01000661.1, read on the forward strand.
GTTTCATATTAAGTAAGTAGATTTTTGTAGTGCAGGGTAATGCAGAAATCCGTACAATATTCAGTACATTATTTTCAATTTAGGTAATCTTCGATACAGAAGTCTTTTTAATTTTTTTTATCGAAATGTTTTAATTAACTATTTATTGCAAATTTATGCTAAAACGGTTTTCCTTATTTTGTGAATAAAAAGAATACTATAATTTTATTGTAATCGAAATGTTTTTTAATTAAAAAAATGACGTAACATTTTCAATTAACGGCGGTAATGACTTCATATAAACGACTACTCCTTCTGAAGCTTTGAAACAAAGTGACAAGCGTCCTTAAAAGAAAAAAATATGACGTTTCGAAAGGAGTCCCATGTCGCCGGCATGATATTTAAATAACACAAGTTAACATTGGTCCAATATAAGAAGTAAGCTTCGTAACCTTGACTTTTACGTACTCCCGCGCTTCCGACGAGCGACAGATATATTGGCGTGCGACCGTCCGTTTGTACATCCTACTAAGTTACTACGTCTATTACATAACTAGTTAGTATTTTTAGCATCATATTAAATGAAAAATGTGATCGAAAAGGTAAAGCAGAATTTTTTAAATATATCAGTAATACGAGGATATGGCAGTTAACTCAAAGTTTATCAATTAGTTAAATAATATAACATATTTTTACATAGAAATATATTACTAAAGTCTTCTTCAATTGTGTTTTTATTGTGGCAAAAAAAAAAAACGAATCGATTAAGTTCTTTAAACAGTATATATATTACGAAAGTTCCATAAACTTATTTTAAAATGTGTTCCAATGAAAGTAAAGCCTTTATCTGTAAACCAATTCAATTGCTTTGTATGTAAATTGTGAAGGCGGGTAAGTGTTGACAACTGATGGTCAATCTCTTATTAGCAATATCCATCGAAAATTGCATTTGTACGTAAGTTGTTTAAAGTATTAAATGTTCTTGATAAAATAACTGGTCTGACTGTAATCAGCATTGTTTAAACTTACTGGTTAATGTCACCGAACAGTTGTGAACTCCGTCACTTTGTAAAAGGACAATGAACGTAAGGTCCATTTCTGTGTTACGAGTTCCTAATTTAAAGATTTAATACTTAATTAGAAAGTACTTGGAATGTTTAGTTCAACAAAGTGTTAGTATTTTTCCACCCCTGAGTGCATTTTGAGTCTGTTGTGATCCGAGACACCTAAGTGACACAGCCTAGACAGAAATTAACATGATAAAGTTTCAAATCTATAAGTGACATATACAATGTCAAACAAAACTATTAATTATTATTTTTATTATATATATTATTATCCTCAGTATTTAATATTAATATTAAATACTGAGGAACGCGGAACAATTTAATGTCGTGCAAAATATTTGCTTGCACGAGTAAATTGTTCAAGAGTCAACTCTATCCAAACGAATGGATCGACCGGAACCCGTGAAGCGTGATGCTTCGAGGTCGGCTTTATTTAGAAGGTCGAAAGCTAAGATGGATATTATGCCAGTTTCACACGAGTGTAGGACACTGAAGCATCAGTACATAATGCAGTACTGTTGCGAGAGATAATAGTATTCTTTTAACAGTAAGTCGTTGACTCTACTTATTTAGAAATATAATTATACTTCACTAATATTATAAACAGAAAAATTAGAATTTTTGTTTGTATTGAAATAACTCAAAAACTATTTTTTTTAATACTTTCACCGTGAAAAAGTTACGTTTTCAGTGAGTTACATGGGCTATGTATTTTAACACTTTTTTTAATTTCACGCTGACTAAGTCGCGAATAACAGCTAGTCTTATCAAAACTAGCAGTCCTGCGCTATCTACTGCATATCAACATTACCCACGTGTGAAGCGGTATTAGTTCTGAAACCTAATACGAGTTGGAATGTAATGCACGCACCATGTTGGGTGTGCGATTCATATACGAAACGATCCATGTCAGTTCAAAGCCTATTTGAAAATCTTTGCTCATTTTCAAAAGCTTTATATAGAAAATAAAAATTATTAAGAGTAAAAATTTTTAAAATTGTGTAAATTCATTTTAGTAGCATGTTTGTTACACATTTGGGTCATATGTTTTGTTATAGTGAATAGTGCTGGAATATTTTCATTAACTACTTTACTGTCCCTAAATAGAATATCATATTGATATAATTTTTAATATTTCTATACAAACTTCTTGTTAAGATAGTTGTATTAATAAAGTGACATATGGTACTTAGATGTCAAAAAATAGTCAAACACTTATCCTTTCATAGTTTCTTTGACACGGAAACCATTTTAATCTGTTCAATTAAAAAACCTTTTGCTCTTTAGATGTAGTAATTCTTTAAGGGAATTTTGATCTTACACTATTTAAAACGTTTTATTCTGACAGCTAGTTTAAAGCGCATAATTTATAATGGCATTTCCTGAACTTGCCATTTGTGATTCAGAATAAACAGAATTGCATAAGGAATTATTTTGTTACAAAACAGTAAACAAAACTTCTCATATTTTATGCCTATCTAGCTTTGGCTCGCAACTGTGTCTGCACAAAATTGAAAAAAAAATGTAACCAATACGGGAATATAAAGCTTCCATTCATTACTTCCAATACAAACAAAAAATCTTTCCTCTTTATGAGTAAAGATACGTTTTCAATTTGTGAACATCCAAGTGTAATAAAATTTTCTCCTTCATAAAAATTCTCATAAAAAATTTATAATGTAATAGAATTTCAAAAGCTTATTTTTATTTCACATTATAATTCAAATGGTGAACGGTTCTTTGTAAATTAAAGCCATTAGGCTGGTGGCGATTTAAAAATAATTCCTAGTAATTATTACTGTAACCATCGAAACGTGTAATTTAAAATTAACATTTAAAATACAGACACGTTCCAAGAGCTTTTAATACTTAAGAGCTTTTATTAAACGTTTAAAAAATCTTAATGAACTTAAGAGCTGTTAAATGCTTATTTCATTCTAATGGATGTTTACGTACAATTTATTTTTAAGGTCACATACTTAACTCACGACCAAACATGTCGAGATGTTTACGACGGTATGATATAGAGATGCAGGTGCGCATAAAAATGCAATCGCTATTGCAAGGAAACTTTATAGAAAACTGGACAACTAAAATGTAGCATTTTTCAATAAAGAGAAGTTTTGAAGAAGAATGTAATTTTAAGTGACAGTAATGCCTTAACATACAGTGAGATTTTTTGTTTACCGCTAAAGAAAACAATTTTAGTGGCGTAGAAGTAGATCGAACTCGTTTTTGGTATCACGTCGTGTTGATGTCGGCCCTGAGGCCTTCGGGCTCCCGACGTGAGCGACGGCAGACGAGCCTTTAATTAATGCCTTATCCTCGCCGCATCTATACAGCGAGCCTCGCCTCTTACACGTTAATAAATACGTTGTGTAACAGTAAGTATCCACAGCTTTTGTTCGTCTACAAAAACATATCTACATCCCTTACATTTTCTTTGAACAAAATAGAGACAACCAATAATTTAACAATGGAAACTATGGGTCGTATTAACTTACGTTCACATTCTCAAAGGTTATTTTCATTTACTAGTAAAGCACGACAATACAAGGAACTGGACGATTTTGTTTGTTATTCGTTGTAATTTAGTGTGCGTTAATTACAAGCACTTTTACAGGAAAAATGATAACATTGCAGTCTAAATGGCAATTAAAATTTGGAATTCATCTCCTCCAGTGTTATATCTCGATACTAACTACAAACATATTTTTAACACTGAAAGAAACAGCACATGATGTAAAACTTGTACAGGCAGGAAGTTAAAATATCTATGTTTAATTTTTTTTAGTTTTACAATGTGAGCGACAAGAATATCTACTTAAATTTCTTGTCTCTCAATTATTTAAGAAGTGAAATAATCTTTTTGTCTAGCGATGTTAGAAAAAAGATTAGCGTCATTACATCCGCAGATTACTCTATTGACATTTAAAAAAGTAAAAAAAAATATTTCGGAAAGTTATTATTGTCCTTGAAAAAATTTGCTAGACGGAAAAAAATATTCTTGGTATGTTTTACGTCATATAAAAATAACGAAAAAGAAAAAGAAACATTGTTTGTCCCGTGTTTATTAAAGAATCAGCCCTAATACTAAAGTATACGTACAAGTTCAATAAAGTTTTCGCAAGATGACAGAACACTTGGGAAGTGTTTTATTCACAATGAAAGATGGAAAGCAATAATCCTTTCACCTCATTCTCACGATCAAAATTTATATTACTGAGTCAAACTGCAACCGGCTTCGAATACAAACGACGAAACGTGAAGCAAATGTCACTTAACAAACTGAAGCTTAGCAACAAAATGTGCGCTTTAATAAAATGTAATAAATGGATTTGTAGACTTTTGTTTTAATAATAATCTTGACTTCCCTGATATTTTAATTAAATGCTAATTAAAAAAAAAAGAAAGTTAGGTGAAGTAATAGATTTGTTAAATAATTAAGATACTTTTCGTTACATTTTGGACTAAAATATATTTTTAATGCCATCACAACATTACGTTATTTAATTCATATGATTATTTAGACGATTGTGTGCATGAGATAGTGTACACACTACAACTGTTGTACGATTGTCGATAGTTGACTGTTTCGCAGCCAACTCAACTGTTCTGTTGCACAATTAAAAATCAAGTAGTGAGCGCACATCCAGATAAAATCTTAGGAATCAATGCGAGACTAAACAGTTGTGCGATATTTCAGTTTCATGTGTGCACACGCTCTTATGGTACATCAAAAAGGTTTGACAATGGTTGACAGCGCAGACATCTAGTTTGCCGCGAGCGTGGG
>DVQG01000662.1:0-13406 GCA_018231605.1 Papilio ambrax
CCGCGCTCTGCCCGCCACCGCGCCCACCGCGCCCGCCGCGCCCGCCGCGCCCACCGCGCCCACCGCGCCCTCCGCGCCCTCCGCGCCCACCGCAAGCGACACACACGCGCCCTCCGACATCATTCACTCACGACGCATGCACGGACTCGGTTAACTTGTTAACACATTCAACATCGGGTAGCCCTCCTCGCTATCGCAGCGGCTTGCGGCCGGAACTCGTCTCGCCTCTCTACGGATTTGGGCCGAAACCATGCAGTGACCTAAGCCTAGCTCTTTATTATTTTCTAGCCTAGAAAGTAGCATTAGTGGTACATGTATTTGGCCGCGACGGTACACCTAATGTTTTTTCCTAACTGTTATACAAAAGAGGTTTAGCGAGGGCTCGTGATGGCGCATGTACAGTCGCGACCAGAGTTGTTAGTAGGGAATCAGTAGCAAAGTTTGCGATTGTGCGCGCGGAGACCACACCGTGTACAAGTTATCGGCTGTGTGTGGCAGTGTACGTGACAGACGGCGTCTGTTCCACAGGGAGCTGGTGACCGAGGTCGACGCAAAGCAAAGCATCACTTCACCACACTCGAGTGCTACCAAACTGTGCTTTCGTCGACATGTTTGGACTTTGGATTGATTTATTTAGTTAAGGGCAATATTAAATAGATTGAACTTTGTATTACCAAAAACTTCCGAATATTACCTATCCCATTCCATAAATAATAGAGTTTAAAAGAATTACGTGTTACATATTCAATTATACTTTCATGTGCATTTCATTCAAAACTATAGATGGGACTTTTTGTTATTTATAAACCTATAACAAACTAAGAGACTGTCGCTCTGATATAAAAAAAAAATCTCAGACGATAAACAAATCTATCCAAAGTCAATAAACTATCGAAGACGTTTCAAATGGATTTAATTTACGAACAAGCAAATTTACTAAATCTGGAAATGCAAGATAAATCATTACGGATATCATTTACATAAAACGTCTACGCCCGTTAGTAAATCCAATCCTTATCACGTGTACACAAACATTATCATCACGCAGTTACCGCGGCACGTGCATACCACTCGTATGCGCGTGCGCACGTCGTTTGTCTGTACGTGTGTTTGTTCGTATGTTTGGGTGGCTGTGTGTGTTTGTGTGTGTGTGTGCGTGTGTGTGTGTGCACTGACCGTAGTCGCCGCGCGCGGCAGGCGGGCGCGGCTGCGGCTGCGGCGTGCGGCCCCGCAGCGCGCCGTGCACCGGCGAGCAGCTGCACCAATCAAATCTGAATGTTACACACAGCGACGTTACCCACACGCCTCTACACGGCCCCCAGTACACTAACAAACCCCACAAGTTGCATCTTACATAACTCCCTCTCGCTCTAAACTACCGCTGCACTATTGCATCTTAACCTCTCGCTCTAACCCAAATACCCTATGCATATCTCGTACACCAATACGTGTTAAGCACGTCTCTAGCGACAATGCACATATGTGCAACTGCATCCGTTGCATCACATCCGTCTCGCTCCAACGCATCACTGCACTTTACAATGTTATGCAACAGTCGTCTCTATCGCCTCTATTCATACAGTCTCTATTCGTACAAACGCATCCCCAATTGACCTAACTGCTTTTATCCTATCCCCCATTCTAACGAATCCTGCCTTATCTAAACTTTATTGAATGATTTATTATATGTTTTCGACTGAAGGGCATTTAATACTTTAGAATAACGAATTTCCTATCTATTTTAGGGGCTTAAATCGTCTGGGTAAATCGCATATTCCGTTATTATAACAATTTCACTTTCCAAATATACAAAACAAGTTTATTTCCAATAACCAGTGCACTCACCCGCCGCGGCCGTATATCATCTGCGTCATGCGGCGCTCGCGCGCGCGCAGAATCTCCTCCTTCTTCTTCTTGTCGGAGGGCGGCTTGGCCAGCGACACCTCCAGCCGCGCCCCGCCCATCTCCTTGCCGTCCAGCTCGTGCATCGCCTGCGCACGGCACACCATCACACGTCACAGGCGACACAATGACAGGAGACAGAACACATGATAGGCGACAGGATTACATATTACAGGCGACAGGATTACATATGACAAGAGACAGGATTACATATGTCAGGTGGCAGGGATACATATGACGGGAGACAAGATTACATATGACAGGATTACAGATGACAGGAGACAGAATGACTAGGAACTAGATTATAGATGACAATGACAAGATTACAGATGACAAGGCGACAGGATTACAAACGAGAATTAACCGGGCGATAAAGTGAAAGGATGACGGGTGATAAGGTGACTGGATGACAGGTGGCGTGGCGTACTTTAACCGCGCAGTCCCGGTCTTCAAAGTGCACGAAGGCGTAATCCTTAATCTTCTTGACGCGCTCCACCGTGCCGTAGTGCTCGAACTCCTCCTTCAGCGCCTCCTCCGTGATCTCCTGCGTCAGGTTCCGCACGTACAGCACCTTCACCTGCAACCACACAAGCAATGCTCACCACCGCAGCACAGGAGGGTACACAGAGAACATTATCTAGTGTAATTGACAATTAGATTTTTTATCTTGTCTTATAAGAATGAACTTGTTGTAGTGGTATGTTAGAGAATGTTGACTTACTTTGCTCATCGTCTGCTCGTCAGGTTCTTCTTGAGGGTCCGCCCAGTCAACTATTATATCACAGCCCCATACCTGACAAAAAAAAATTGATTTTTATTACTAAAACAGGCAGTATAGAAGAAAAATAGATTTAGATGTATAGTACAGTGAAGAATCCTCACCTTTATTCTGCCAGTGCCCAGCCTGCGCTTGGCTAACGACGCCGCTTTGTGTGACTCGTATTCCAAAAAACAAAACCCTCTATTTTTCTTCTTGTCATCGGGCGAACTATATATAATAACTTCTACCAGTCCGGCTGCAATCATACAAGGTTCATAAAGCGGCGCGGGCGCCAGCGAGCTCGACGATAACATAATATAAAGCGTCCTTCCCCTCGCTTAGATCATTCCTTCAACGCTACGAAAATATGAAGCAAATCAAACGATATCTCAGGAGAACATATACTGAAGAAGTCTAAGTCTAGAGAACAACAGCAAGATTCTCCAGTCATTGCCAGTGAGCATTCTCGAGGCGGAGGCCAATCGGTTAACACTCGGTATTGCAAATCTACTAGAGAAAGCGAGCGACGGCCGGGGGGCGGCGCGGCGAGTACGAGGCGAGAGCGCGGCGAGGGCGCGGCGGGAGCGCGGCGGCCGCGCGGCCCCCCGGCACGTCCCCGTACGAACTGAATAGCACATATTATGAATTCGACAAGGACTTACGTGCGTGCCTAGTAAACTCCTCAAACAAATCGTCCCGATCTCGATTCTTAGGGATATTCCCCACGAATAAACGGTGATTGTTAAAGGAAACCGTAACGCCAATCTTTTTCCCTTTTCGAATTTCATAATCATTCAGCTGCAAGAACAATTCGAGGGAGAATAGCCAATGGGCGGGACCGGGGCGAGCCCGGGCCCGCAGACTGGAGAGGGGTAGCGGTGCGGCGGAGGAGGCGCGGGAGGCGCGGGAGGCGCGGGAGGCGCGGAGGCGGGCGGGGCGCGGGACCTCTAGGAGCGGGAAGGACAAGCGGGACGCAAGCGGGGCACCCTTCAGCGGTCCACACCAAGCCCCCACGCATTCACCCCAAAACTCTTTAATTCATTCGATTGACACTTTACCTGTTAATTTACCAAACTCTTCCAGTATCTCCTCTTTGCCTTTAGACTTGGGAATGTTGCCGACGAAAAGTCGCAGATTCGGTACGCTAATCTTAATTCTCAGAGTCTTCCCAGGTTTTATTTCGTGATTATCGAGCTGTGGGAAAAATAACAAGGGAAAAATTTTGAAAAAAAAAAGAGGAGGAGTCAATTTGGGATCGATCGAGCCGACGGCCGTTTGTACGGCAGAGCGGCAGAGCGACAGAGCGGCAGAGCGGCAGAGCGCGACTCGGGATGATCCGCGCGGCCTCGTGACTGATGAACGGTTAGAGCCAATTGTGATGAGTTAACTGTACTTTGGATGATAAGCCAAAAGTGTTGTACGGAGCAAAGAGGAGAGCCTGAGATATATTAAATTCTCAGCCGGAGAACGTTTTGAAGCCAATTGAAAGTTAACCCTGTAAGTGGACCGTTTGATGAAGTGAAAATAAAAAAAGCGAGTACAAGTGATGGTAACAAAAAAAAAATTAAAGCAACTCAAAATTGAACGAGGTGCAATAGTAGAGAACGGGATGATATCTCAGGACAAGCGAGGCTAGATCAGTTTATAGGTGTTATGTTTGCACATTTAGACAATTTGAGTGATTATATAAAAACGGCGGCCGAGTGCATCGAGTGCATCGAGTGCATCGAGTGCATCGAGTGCATCGAGTGCATCGAGTGGGCGAGCGCGCTGCGCTACGAACTAGTTACTAAGGCATGCACAATAGTACGCACACGGCGCTAACTAACAGCGATTCAAAGTACTAATGATAAACATGAATAAAGATGGCGGATGGACGATGCAAATGGCCGCCGTCGGTGGGATATTAATGTCATGCTTTATAAATGAAATAAGCTTAAGACTAACTCTCCCAAGTGTGACTGTGAATACGAGATTCGACAGGCAAGTTGTGGGACTTGCAAAACCACCGGCGATCGCCTCGTACCGCGGTCGTTTTGCAAGCGACGCCCGTGTTTGGCTACTTCATTGGATCAAATCATTACACTTTATTATTTTTAATATCTATTATCACTGGGTGATGATTTCATCCAATCGTTGGGCAAATATACAAATGAAGTGGCCAAACCATTGGCCAACTATATTGTGCAGTGAATCATTTATCGTTCAAGGGATTTATACTTAAACATTCGGCGAGTCACCTGGAAAGTAGACGTTAAATTAGAATTTAGTTTTCAGATTTATAATGCACCAATCATACAGTGAAATAAAGTAATTTCATAGTTTAGATATACAATTTGGTAGAACCAATTATGTTTGCGAATGTCGTGAACATTGCGTACTCATAGATGTGCTTACAACATCGTTTTTAGCAAGATTTATAACATCTACTCAATATTCATATTCAATTCTAAACAAAAAATTGAACAAAAAGTTGAAAATCTCAAAGAAATTACTGCAACATTTTGATTTAACTTTTATACATACAATCGTTGTTTTACAATTAAAGTAGATGACATCAATCTTAATGGAGTAATAAATTTTCGCAACAAAATCAATAATGTATCCAAGAGGGTGGTAATCTTTCGGAATATCGGACTTTGCCAAATGTGCACTTAGACAATAGAACAGATTCTTATATTTGTGATTTTCGATATAAAATGAAATTAGCCACAATGAGCAAGAGGAGCTAATGGCACATGAACAATGTTTACCACTCTCCAGACATTCACAACACCCAGAGTTCTCTTGCGCGAGGTTACCATTACCCAACTTGTTGAAATTTAGTGTAACTTAACCAACAAGTAAGCAGTAACATGTAACTTAGCGCTAGGGAATGACAAAACAACTGCGACATCAAGTGTAGTGTAGAGTACAGTAAGATATATGCAGAGTACAGTATGCCAACCTCTTGCACTGCGCGCTGCGTGGCCTCCCTCGTGGTGAAGGTGACGAAAGCGTAGCCGCGGTTGGTGCCCGTCATGGGGTCCATCATGAGGCGCAGGTCCCAGATGGTGCCGCACCTCTCAAACAACGGGATCAGCTCGTCCTCGTACATGTCCTTGGGGATCTTGCCGCAGAACACCTCGCAGCCGGCGCCGGGCGTGCCCCCCTCCCAGCCGGGCGGCGGCCCGCCGTACTTACGTTGACCTGGAACGTATTCACAAACTCTAAAGTAACACAATTAAACAATATACTTACGAGTATGATTGTATACAAGCCAAATATTTAAGGCACTTTGATGTGTAAATTACGTAAGACTAGAATAAAAACGAAAATTATTAGTAACCTATGTGTTCAGTCAAATTATTATATGCCAAATACCAACGATCTATTGATTCCCAACCCATCTTTAGATACGTAGTAACAAACATTCATCCATACAAACTGTTCTATGTATACTATATACTAATTGGTTAGGAAGAGGAAATATAACTCAAAAACTACTGAACTGATTTCAAAAATTCTTTCACCATTAAAAAGCTACGTAACATAGGTAGATTTTTTAATTTCAATTCGTTCATGTTGGTAAAACTGATGGATTGCTACTCTTCACTCACCTGTGGTCACATCTAAAGAGTAGCCAGTCCTGGCGAGGATCTGTTTGATCTTCTCCTCGTCGGGGCCCTTGACCGGGACAGCGGCCGTCAGCGCAGGCGCGCCCTGCACGCCCGCCCTGCTTTTCTGTCTGGAACACCATGTAATAATATTATAAGAAACGACCTATAAAGTATTAACAGGAATTATTTCAAACTTATTATTGAAAATTATCGAAATAGATAAAAAAAAAACCTTGTACCGCGCCTTTAAATGTATACTATCGGCCTCTATTAAAAAAAAAACATTTTTTTTTCTAACAAGAACATTTATTGAACTCATTTCGACGCATTAAAGTTCATAGGATTGGTTTTATTATTGAATAACGCCAATTAACGTGACTGTACTTTCGACGCAACAATTACAAAAGCGCGCGCTTTTCGAATAAATCAAAATATCAACTTTTTTATAAGTTGTTGATTTTTTATCTCTTTGTTGCTGTTTCATGTGAATTTTAATCTTAAGAAGGTCGTGAGAACTATAATGATAAAAAAACATTTACTAACTTTATCGCACTTAACGCGTGACAACGAATTATTTGGACTACAAAGAACTATCTTATTGGACATCACACTTATTTAAAACTCGATGTAATACTTCGTACAAGCAATATTAAGATAAGAAGTAGCCTATAATATGCCCGTCTATGTCAGCTACCCTTCAGTGAAAGTCCGATCGAAATCGGTCCAACCGTTTCGGAGATTACCCGAAACAAACGCAGCTTGCGGACAGACAGACAAAAAAAATGCGATTTTAGTTATCAGTAACGCAAATACATCTTCCCGAAATCTAGAACATATACATATATATATTTTCCGTACACACTTCATGCACTTCAATCGGAAAATAAAGTAAACCTCAAGGTTTGAATCAAATCAACACAGAAAATAATCACAATCGCACGACGCGATACATCGCAAGCGAGTTGCACACTCTGCCGCGAATCACCAGATGGCGTCAGTTACATAAAACGCGATATCTTTTTGGTTCATATTACAAGATAAGTTAAAAATTAAACTGTCCAAGTCGACCATTTGGAAGACATCCAACATTTTAGAAAACACAATTATCGCATAAAAAAAAAATCACTCACCTATAAGTCTTCATAACCCCACATAAATAAGCACTCTTATTCGATACATGTTCAAGATTTGAATCTAAAAATTGTCCAAGAACACTTAAAGCACCGTCGGATGGAAATTCTTTTAAGGCGTCCAGCGCACGCTCGTCCAACTCGATGTGCGCTAGCTTTCCAGTCTTATAAATGTCGTCCAGCTTGCCGGCCACCTGCAAATTAAAATCACATTTAAATAACAAACAAACCACCACTTAACACACGCGACAACATTCGGAAAAAAAACTAACGAATTAAACACCTAGTAACTTGCCTAGTTCTTGTTAGTCTGGTGTATCAATACCATAAAAGATAAAAAAAAAATAAAAAACCGGAAAAAATAAACATCGACGTAAAAATACTTTCGTAAAACTATATTTCTGAATATTTGCATATGGCAACTAATTTCGCAAATCAATCAATTTGACATATTTAGCACAGATATTAAATAATGTTGCCATTTCATTAAAGTAAACATCATTTATTTAGAAAAGACAATAGAAAAATTAGACTACTTTTGTTGTTTATCAAGTAGTCTATAGATATATTAATAATAAGATACATAAAGTACAAGTTTAAAATGTATAAGGAAAACTTCATACTAATTAGCCATTTGAATATTCCTAGATACAATATTACTTAGGTAGAATATTAAATAACTAGTACATAAGGGGTATAAACAATATTGTTTATGGCAACAGAGATTACATTAAGTGGCCAGTGTCCAATAAAGGTATATAGATAAGAGATCAGAGGCCAATGCATAATCAGAATGTTGAGAAAATGCAATTAAACAAATACATAACAATCAGTATCATGTGACAAAATGATTGACTTATCTTATAATAATCAACAATACTGCAGTACATTTTTTGTAATTTTATATGGCAACTTTAATACAAATGGACATATGATTAAAAACCATGTGTTGTGATAAAATTATATCTTATTGTGTTGTCATCTAATTTTCATTTAATAAACAAAGAGTAATAATAAAGTTTAACATTTTACACCAAGAGAAATAAAAAAAAACTATTTCCAAGAATTAAAAAACTAATAAGAATCTTATATGAATTGAGAAAAGTCCTCATTATTACTATTTAGATTCCAATAAGACAGTAAAACTTTCATGAAACACTGATAATTCTAAGGTTAACAGCAATTGGCCCCAATTATGTCCTGATACTGAATAATGTCCCATTGTCTTCAATACCAGACTTTACCACTTCTATACTATTATCAAGCAGCTCGGACTAAACATGCTAAAATATCAGGTTTTAAACTTATAAAAATAAATTTACTCATATAAAAGGTAAGTAAAGTGATGAAGTATATTAAAGAAACATTTGCACAACAGATAATAAAATATTAGAGATAAAAGTAAGTATAAGTTTTCAGCGATGAGTGAACGAAAGCAAAATATTTTAACAAATTATATTCAATATGGACTTGATAACTAAATAAGATTGGCTGCATGCCTTGTAATATTTGTTAACTGCCTTACCTTTGGGTCCAAGCCATATTCTATGAGTTTGCGGTAGTCTGGTGTACGGCCAACGTCGGAGTCCTTCCCGGGGACCTCTTCAACTGATATCTCTCCATTACCCTCCGCCATTCTGGACAGTTATAAAACATTGTTACACACACTGCACTGATTGTGGCTCTATACACCACATTTTTAACTTCTAAATAAACTTTTTTACTAGTGATTTCTGAAATCCTCCTCCCATACTCGCCTAACGATGATGTCATACATTGCAATATCGAAAGCCACGCGTGAGAGCGCTGCCAATTGTTGCTTTTTATGCAGTGATAACTCGAAAATTATTATGCACTACATAACGAAGGAAATAAAATAATAATTACCTTATTTTGTAATTTTTGTAATTTTGGAAGAAAATGACAACTCTCTAATCGTCCGAAAAACAAAAAAACAAATGATGTTCAAACATATGAAACTGTGAAACAATAGGTCTGTGCACTCCTCATTCCATCCGGGTGAAGGTAAAATTCAAAAAGCGAATGCGCGGGCTATTTCATTCTTCTAGTGATGTGAAACAAATTTAGACCCTAAAAAACGGAAATCAAAATTATTCCCAATGTATGAAAAAAAAGCGGCACTAACAAAATAAGAGATGCGAAATCCGGCGGTCAATGACCGAAATAACACAGAGTACACTGTGAAGTTCTTAACAAACTATAACACATGCCACTTTTTAAAAATAATTCACTTTTAAAACACTTTTACAATCCATCTGTACAGTAAAACAGACACTAGTAACTTTCCGCGCATGAAACTTTGCCGAATGCGAAACTGCAATAAGTTGAAAGTGCAACTGCATTGCACCCGATAAGAACCGGCCGGCGCGCACCTTAATTTCCAAAAAGAATCCAATTGGAATGAGCACTGAGCCAAACTATAGACAGAAAACACTGTAACACATAATCACTGAACAATAAAATAAACCTTAGGCACTGTACACGAAAATAATTACCTATTAATTTTGCTACTTGGTGGCCGAGACAGATATGGCGGCACCGCGCGACGTCAACGTGACCGCCAGTACGGGGTTCTCATAACGACGCGCGCGGGACTCGATGCAACGAGGAGTGCATTCAAACTTTCAAAGGCACTTGAATTTGTATATAAGTTTAAAAATCCTCTCCGTGCAAAGACTTATTGCGGCCGCAGCGAATGATAATATATTTTATTGCACAGAGAGTTTTTGCAATGGTTGCGAATAATTTTGAATGTGAAAGAGCGCGGCGCGTCGCGCAAGGCTGCCGGCCGCGAGGTGAGACAGGCTAGCAAGACGGCGGCGAGCGAGAAGCCGAGCGCGAGGGGGGGAGGGTGTTGCAACCGGCGGTGCAGGCGTGCAGCACCGGCGACGCCGCACCGAGCTCGCCCGCTTGCAACTGCATACGCACGCACACTCGCACACTCGCACACCGCTCGCTGACCTTCGTTACTCGTAATCGATTCACTGTCAGTCCCACTCTTTGTTGCAACAATTAAACTTTTTAAATGTGAGAAATTTATTAAAGCATTACACTGTAATTAAATCTATTGAAATTATACATCGAAACTCTCACCAATTCAAATATACATATCACCGCCAAACAATTGTTTTTCTTATCTATTGTTATCTAATGGGAACACCTCTACGAATGAGTATTAGACTTTTCGACACTAATAAGTTTGCAAATCTGAATAATCTGTATTATGTAAAAAAAAACATGTAGTATTAAAAATAATAGTAGGTAACTCGGTAAAAAGTATTTCAGAAATCGCAAAACTGTGATTCTAAAATGATCACACGGTTGCCAATCGAAATCGTCCAATAAGTAGAGAACAAGGTTCATTACTCTTTGATATGGAAACGAAGGGATAAAAGAGTTAATCGCAATAACCCCTTACTTTAGTTCGCTTCACCTGCTGATTATTGAAGCCGTATGTATTCGCGACACAAACACAAAACTGGCCTTCGTAGTTCGCATGTATGCGTAAGAAACTCGGCCCGTATCCGCCGCGTGATGCATATGTGGGTAGATAGGTGGAGCGGCTACCGCGGTGCCGCGCTTTGTGTGGACAAGGTTCCAAAGCGACCCTTTCACCGCGAATATGAATCTTACACGAGCCTCGAGTCGTGTCTAAAATCGCTTTATGTCTCGACCATAATCTTGCTGCACAAAGAGGCCGAGTGCAGTGCGCCGCGGCGTGTGAAGCGGCTCAACAGACAAATTTCCTTTCTCATATTTTCTGATATCGATAGCTATAAAGCACACGATGTAAAACGAACTCTCGCCATGCTTCCGGTGCCCGCGATAAAAAATATAAAACATAGTTTACGAAAAAAATTAACACTAAAAAATTTAGAACCAAATGTTAATTATCAATAACTTTTGAAATAAATCGTAAAAAATTGTAAACTAGTACAACACTATTGTTTTTGACAGATTTAATCATAAATATCTTTATGGCCATTGACAATCCAAATAGTTTCAATTTTCGAATTAAAACTCTTTAACGCGATAATTAGGTAATCAGTATCGCATGGTTTACAGAATTCGAAGAATTCGTACCGATCGACGCACATAAGGACCTTAGAAATAGCAAGAATCATCCGTCACGGACACAGCTATAAATATCCATTTTTGCAACATACGTAGCGGAGCGCGCCCGCGCCGCCGCGCGCCGTACTACATTCGCGATAAGGCACTTAGTGCGTATTTTAAATACATCAACGGTTCATTGACCCCGAGCGGTTTCGCGCCGAACGTTGCCGAATTTATTGTGTCTGTAGATTTGTGGGTCGGCGTCGACGCTCACTCTATCTGACCTCAAACCGGGGGCCCAGATGATATGACGTCACCGTATCGAGCCATGGCCGGTCGATTCTAGTTCCACATAATATTTTAATAACGTATTCATAAAACGCGCACTATGCATTATAAAACTGCCCTAATCTAACCTGCCGGTTGAATAGTAAGCCGCTAGTGGCCTCACTGTGTCGAGGTCGTTGCTATTTGCTTTTTTGACAATTCAAGGGCAGTACTATATTTATGATTGTTTGACGCATATGCGAGCTCGCAAAAACTTTCCATGTTAATTATTTTTTAGTTTTTTTTCGTATGTTTTGTTTTAATTATTACACCAAACATTAAAATTTTAGTAAGCAATGTTATTTACATTTTTAATCTGTGAAATTAACCGGAATGCCTATAAATAATTAGATTTAAAGTAAAATAAGTTTACTAAGACGGGAAAAAGATTCTAACATTATAAATATCCTTTGTTTTGAATTAATGACATAGGCAACATGGGATTTTAAACTGCGATTAAATCGTGAAACCATCTCGAGCCATTGTCGACGAGGTTCTCGACCTCTGAGGAGCGCGCCGTCGCATATTCAATAGAACACAATTTGTTTTTTTTTTGCTCGTGTCTGGCAGATCTGTGGGTTAAATGCTAATTCAAAATCGTTAAAAAATCTCAATTATAAGTTAGGATTCATTTACAAATTACACGAGAATGCAAAATAAAAAATGTTCATGTATGTTAGGTTTTTTTTTTATTTCTGTGTTAGGCTCAATCTCTGACACATTACATGACAAAGGCCTGTATGTCATTGACTTGCGTGCAATGATAAATTAAAAAATAAATATTTTATCAACGTCAACGCTCGGGGTTTTTGAACAAAAAGACAAAAAGCAGACCGTAATAAAATTTAGTACTAAAATTACGCTATATTTAACGTTAACGTCGATGTTTTAAAGGCGTATTACTTGAATTAAAGAAAAACACTTTTTTGGTATGAGTCTGGAAGAAGGAAACGTGTTCTGTCTGGTATTAAAACTAGGACTGAATCTCAAAAAAGGCTTGTTATCTCAGTTTTTTATAAGACAATCAGGATAACAATGTTTATGTCCAAATGTCTCGACGGTTAAAACCGACGCGGTAAATGCAAATTCAATAAATTCCACAAATAGCAGACAAGTAGCGGAGAAAGATGCCGCGTAACCTAAACCCACGCGATACTCGACACTATGTATCGAGTGGACTCGACTCAATGAACCATGGACGTGTTATAGATTTTATTTTATAGTTTTCACGCTGCTAGGACTCTATAAGTATTTAGTATTGTAGTTATTCTAAGACATCTATTTACTTCTTTTGTCGTGTTTAAAAAGGCAGTAAAATAATTTATTTAATAGGCTGTTCCCGTGCAGCTTCATCCGCAGGAAATTATAAAAACCTTATTTTATTGTTTACTTTTTTTCGAATTCTCAATTCGAAATGTCAAAATTACCATAATAACGTTGCTTCTTTAATGTTGGCAGCATAATGTTTATAGTCCCTTTCCCTCATGACGGTTTTTCTCCCATATACTTAACCCCTAAGTTTAATAACGTGAAAATATATAGGCTAAAGCGTGTTGTAATTTCTTGTCACATTTTGATAGTTGCGGCTGTAGATGGGGAGACGCTAACTAT
>DVQG01000663.1:0-13397 GCA_018231605.1 Papilio ambrax
TGAAGGGAAGCTGACATAGACGAGCATATTATAGGCTACTTTTTTTATATTAATATTGCGTGGACTAAATCGTGGGCAACAGCTAGTTATAAAATGTATCTGACCAGAATTGAAAATAAATCATTAACGTAATCAAATTAAATTTCTCGTGAAAGCGAGGTAATTATTTGCGGTGATGCACAGTACCAAATGCACACACGAAACCATTCTCGATGACTATCAATTTGTGCCAATCGAAGCGTCAGAGCCATCCGCGCCTCTCTAAATTAATGTTGATAGATAAATATAGGTACCACAAACTATACCACAATTAACTCTTTATATTCAACGACGTCTTTTTGTTATGAAATGCATAAGTAAAATACAAAAATATCCCTAATTACGATGAATGGCAAATGACAAACTTTTTCAGTCAAATGTTTCATTTAAATTAAGGTCGTTATATATTGACTAACTTATTTTATGGTTTGTACAAATTTGAGTTGAAGTTAGTTGTTGGCATTTGGTAATTTGACGAAATTTTACCGGCCGATCATTATGTTTTATAGATATAAAGGCTGCTATCGGTCACAAATTAAATAATGAAATGGCAAATGATTAAAGTGCTAAAAATTGATATCTCTCATCTGACCTTTCTTTCTAAATTTCGTGTATGTAAATGTTTTATGACATATATTTGATACATTTCTTTGTTGATTTCGGCGTTTGAAACGTTATCGTTTATCATTACCACAATAATCAATATATGCACACTTTTTACTATTTATTAAGACGGTTTCTTAACTCATCTAAGTTACTCCTAATCCTAACACATTTAAACGTAACTTCATGAGACCGGTCTGTTCAGCTAAATTCGATTAAACTTAATCTTCAACTCGTTAAATTCCTGACTATTCTACGTACAGAAATGCATCAATAAGCAAATAGTCGAAGTGTTAAAGTTTCCGAGTAGTAGATAACGCGGTTGCGGCTTAACTTTCGATTTGACTTAACCAGAGCGGGAAACTAGTTTTGATCGGTAAAGATGCATACCGAAGTTACAAACCGCTTTAGGGCTGAATAGTATTGAATCTTCACCTATCATTATATCCGTTCTTTGAAAACTATTTAACTCAAATTGTGTTAAATTTTTTATAAAGATTGTCTTGTGATATAACAATTAAACGAACCAAGTTTGAACCAACCAACAAGATACTTTTCTGTCTGATAAAATATTATAACAAAGAAACTAAGGCTTAATAAAAGTTATTGAAGATCTAATAAAAATATCTTACAATTTTTCCCGACCTCGGCAACATATTCAAACTGGATTACATAATATCGGTATAAAATATCTTTTTGGACCACAAGGGTTATGACAACCGGAATTAAAAATGACATGCGAAGAATTTGCAATATAACTATGATTAAACAGAAACAGATAACAAATCTTGGTATTATGAATGCAAAAGTTTAAACGGATGGACCAATTACGTGTTACCACGTAACTCCAGAAAGGCTCAACGGATTTGGATGAAAATTGGAACAGAGGTAGATTACAGCCTGGTATCGCATAGGCCAACTCGGTTCTTTTTAATGCCACCCAGAGGAAGTTGAGGCGATTACGGATTTAATATAAACATACAAAAATAGTCCTAAATAATGGAAACTAAGTGAAGTAACATAAACATAAATAATAGTTTAGCACCATTTAAATGAAAAAGGAGACAAAGCGTTTGTATTACAATTACAGTTGTACGTGGGTGGTATATAGCAGCCGTACCCGCAGTGGTCATCACTGTTTCAGCGGTTGTATCATGCACGCTTTTATTTTATTAATTAATTCATATTCGTAGCGTTCGCACTCGCCACGCCGCGCTCGCCGTAGCGTAGCGACTCCGGCTACGGAAAAGCTACGGGGACATGTAGTAGTGTATCTATTACAAAGAAATGCAGCTTTACTTTGACATTTATTAAGTTCAAACCGACGCTTTGTTTAATATGTAAAATTTGGTTTGGTTTTTACCTGCGTATCATTAATGCCAATTACAAAATAATTTAACGTGAACATTATTTTAACTAAATAGCGATATCTTACGTAAATCGAAAATGTATTTAAAATAAATACATAATTTACATCACAAACGAATTAGCGTTCGTGTTATTTATTTTCCGACGAAAACTGATAATGACATGCTCGTAGCCCCGAGAAAATTGTAACGTAATTTTATAAGGTTTTTCAGAATTTGCCATTTCGTGGTAAATTAATCTTTTTGTTTATTTAAAAAAAACAGCGTTGTTTTTGTCAATTACAATGGTTTAAGGTTAATTAAAAAAGTTAATGAATCTTTGTTAATATTGCAAACTTACAGTAGATGTTTGCAAACCTTAAGATGGGAAAAAACGGTAGATAATTTCACATCCACCACTTTGGTAAGCTTTATCTCTGTTTAGAAAGCTTAATGGAATGATAATGAACCGAAACTCCCAGATGCCACGCCCATTCAACATTTTATATGAAAATTACGCCTGTTATTTAAAACTGGGATCTTTTCGTACTAAAGCTCCGTTTTGCACACTATGGGTATCTTCATATTAAGAGATTTTCTCAAATTTGACATACATTTTAGAGAACGTTTTGCTTCTTTTAAAAATATAGATAGAAACAGCTATAAAAAACAGCCGTACTTCCATCTCCTCGACCTTGAGACTATTTTCTCTTATTTCATTCACTCTACTACAAAAACGGATGTGTGTTTATTTTGTTATACAGATCACTTTGTTACTAGTTATTTTAAAGTTTTTTTTTACTTTAAAATGAGTATAATCTAAAGCTACAGTATAAGACTTCATGATGTTTGAGAATTTAAAACTTGATGAACGATTATTTAAAATCTGGCTACAAACTTGCATATTCCGAACAAAAGCAGCCTTTGAACGCAATTTCAGAGAACGCAGAGTGATATGATATAATTTTAAACAAGCGCTTTTATTCGTTAACTAGTAGACAAACAACTCAATGCTTAACCTATGTTAACAACTACGCCATATGTTCAACTGGCGAACCGCTCTAGGCTTTTTATGACATACATGTTACCTTTGTACTAAGGTAGAGACTACTCTTATCATGTACCAGTTCCATAAAATGAATAAAAAGGAAACACCACAAAGCGGAAACGCCCTGAGGTTTATGTTTTTAAATTATAATTGAAACCAAACACTGTACAAAGAATGTGAAAGGGAATTGAAGCGAAGCGATCCATCGAATACTGTTGTTTTGTTTGGAGCGTTTGTAAACATTGATATGAACGTCGACTTTGTCTCTAAGTAATCCCAGGTTTAAATACAAGCTGGAGGCAACGTTAGCCAACGTTAGCAAACGCCGCCCCTTTGATGCTTTGATAGTTGGCAAATAAGAAAATCGTACAACATATGTATGTTTCATCTAAATAAACTAAGATAACTTAATTATCCTTAAAACTCGATGGCCAATTAAGTAAACATTCTTAAAATAAATCGTTCCTAATGATGTTATTTATAAGCAACAGCTGAGATCATTTTTTGAAACTTAACAACCATTCTACTGCTACTATACATAGTAAAGATAGCATCTAGTCTCAGGTCTATAAAGTTTCAAAGGTAAAGGAATAAAGAAGAGCAGGTGGAAATCTTAATTAAATTTAGGTATCCAAGACGACAGAATAAATTTCTTTAACTACAAAGAGCTGTCGGGTTTTCATTAAAACTGCATCTAGGAATACTATTATCCCTTTGAAAGGAAAGTTTGTTTATCCAAGACATGCCACGAAACTTAATAAAAATTTACATTCTTTAAATACCAACGGGTTTAACAACTAAACTTTGTCTAGTTTATTAATTAACAATTCACCTAAGAAACTAAACGAGAAAGTGTACTCATAACGTAAATCTATAATTGATTTTAATACCTGATTTCCGTTTTTGCATTGTTAAATTTAATTGATCTAGGGATTTTAAAAATGTCATTCAATTTTTGTACATATTTTGCTGAACATAAAGTTGATTATGTAAACAAAATATTTAAGAAAAGTATGGAGAATAAATGCAAAAATCTTGTCGGAGGTAATCCTCGGAAAATTGGAATTCATAATGAAATACGGGATGTGAATTTGAGTTTTCATTTCCGACACTACTTATATGTTATATCCCGACAGGATTGGAAATGTAAGCTTCGCATTATGTTTTTTGTTTAAATTACCTCACTAAAGTCATTCAACAGACATTTCGGATTATTTGAAGTACTAATTACCAATAAGCCAGGCATTGCATGTCGTGCTACTACGAGTATTGTGTTCTTAATCTGCTTTTCGTCTGACGAGTAATAAATTGTTATATTTGGTTTTAAATATAGTTCAAATGAAAAAAAAATTGCTTACTATTCATTTATTTGGTTATTATTAATCAGCTTCATTTTCTACAACATTAAATACTGTGTGTGCTTTTTTAAATGTTAAATATTATGAACCTACGTTAATCATTGTTGCAAAAAATACTTTAACTATGCTTTTTAAAATACTTTATAATTTTATAACTAATCCCGTTTTACCTAAGCGAAATAAACTCCAGCAATCAACTGTTAATGAATGAAAGCGAACACAAAGCGTACACACAGGTATGAAAATGTTGTTATGATTAAAATCATTCCAACTTGTACACACCTGGTCTTTGAAGTGATACGATAGGGATTTAGTCGCAAGCGGCGGCGGCCGCTGACCGCAAAGGTCTGTTAAGCTCAATTCTAATCGTTGCTTTATTTGCGACTTTACACCAAACATGTTTTATCCTTGTACTGAATAAATAAACTGTTGCTACGAAAACAATTACTGGTGTTATATTTTTATCGCGTGTGTCCATTATTGATACATCTTAAAGTTCAATAGAAAAACTGGTTGAAAAAAGATCAACAAATGAACGTTGGTTTTTAAGCAATAAATTATCAATTTCATTTGTTGTACATTTGTGTCATTGAAATCGATGAAACTATTCAATACCCTTCCCCTAACATCCGCAATTACGTCCACACCACCACCCTTAATTAATTAATTCGTATTCGAATGAAAAGGTACGCACAGCAGTTATACGATACGATTCTCCAGAATTTTAATTATCCTGTCTGCTAATCATATTTGTATCAATTTAAATTTACATATGTGTCCTATGTGTTTAGAAATGTGCACTAGGCCGATTGAAAAAGCAACATAAACATTTGTTATTATATAAATTTATTACAAAATTTAATGGTTTAAGTTTTTACTTACGGTAATGGTTTTCTTCTGTACAAAGTTGTTTGAAAATTAAAAAGTCGAAGAGGCGCGTCGTCGCCAACTTTTTAACGTTTTTGTGACGAACTGCTAACGAGTTTAAAACGTAATTAGTTTGGAATCGGTAGGAAATAAGATGTTACACAATATCGCCCCAAGGAATGGAAAATACTTAGACTTTCGCGTTGAGATAGATTTCAGCACAATTTGTTTATAATAAAATGTTCTATTTAGTTATTAGATTGATGTAGAAATTATTAATAGATTATATTTGTATCTTTTGTTGTTTAAAGTATTTGTAATCTGTAACAAAACCAATACAAAATATAAAGTGATATTAAGCTTATCTTGGTACATCTATTTTTTTTTAACTGCGCACTATGAAAATGGACGATCTATTTTCCACTTCAGTATCGAGATTGTATAGAATGGCTGACAAATCTATGGCTGAAATTTGCCAAACGATTGGTACAAAGAGTTTTTATGAATCGGCCACAAAAATTCATAGATAGACTCGCCAGTTAGATTAAAATTGCAAAAACTGTATATGTATTTTTGGAATTGAAATTGTTAACATAAATTCAGTTAGGTAATAGCAATGCTGTATAATAATACGAAAGCTGTAAATGTCGTCAGAATAAAAATTCTATTTCCGTATTTAATACCTTCGGTCCGTTTTCTTTTTTTATTATTTGTCGCGCCAATTCCTTCGTGTTTTGCAAAGATCGCTTTTTAAAGTCCCTATTTTATGTTTTTAACCGCGTTAATTAGTGCTCTTTAGGTTAGGTTTTTAAAAACATTTTAATGGTGACTCATAAATCAAGTTGCTCTCGTAATAAAAAGTAAACTGAGCTAATATTACTATTGTTACAGCAATCTGTATGAAACTTCAATATTTATTTTAATAAATTGTACGTCTATTACACCAAGTCGTTCATCAAAGCGAGTACACGTGTACTTTTCCCATATTACTGTATGTTAGAACATTCAATAAACAAACATTGATTTTCTTCTTTCTCCTTTGATATGGTAAGTAATTCAAAATATTAATTTAAAATATCGTCCAACGCGAACATAAGAATCTCTTTAATTTATTATGAAAAAAACATTTTTATCTATTGATTTCTTTAAAAAAATAAATGTGATTTTGTATAATTAGACCAATAATCTTAGTTAACATATTAAGAAATTAAATTTGACGACGAAAATTCTAGAAATACCAGTAATAGTTTTAAACTACGAAATTGAACTTTAAGTTTGTTACAAATATAAGCCTAAGCTAAATGAATAATTAGTTCTTGTCTCATACAATTAAGTGATGTTAGCAACATAATAGGTAATGTAGGAGGCGAGGCTGCGAGCTGCGAAGCTGCGAAGCTGCGAAGCTGCGAGGCTGTCCGGAGCAAAAGTTCAACATCCAGAAAATGGTTATACTCCTCGGTATGTTGCTACCCCCGCCGCGCCGCCTTATTGTTCTTACTGACCGCTTTGTTCCTTCAAACAATAAAGAAATTTGTTTGAAAAATATACAACGGCTTGCGTTTGAAGTTCTTTTATTGTACACTGGTTTCCTATAACTTTATTATAATGTGTTTTATAAAATTAATTGAATAATGTTCACAAAAGTTTACCTTCTGCCTTAAATAACGTATTTTTCCACCAGTTAGTAATAATTGAATAACCAAATGGGCAAAATGTATTCTAACATCTTCAGCAATTGAGTTAGAGCCTGTCTATAGAAAAAAAAACGATTTAATTTTAATTGGTCGTCCATTGAATTGCTGCAATGAAAAGTTGAGCTCGGTTTGGAAAATTGTTTTCGATATGTTTACGTCATACGTTTTATTTATTCAATTTGTCGGAAAATATAATATCACAAACAGCTACAGCGCCTACGGTTAGAAAGAGAAATAAAAAACCATTTATAGAATAGAAACAATTTTAGTTTTGTTTTGAATAAGCAACAACGGCGACATCTCCCTTTCTGCATCTGAAATATTTACCTGTCATTTGTCTCGATGTTAAACAAAATGGGAAATCGTTTGTTGGAATAGTCCATTTCATGATGGGAGACAATGTAGAGAGTCTAGTTAAATTGAATGTACATACCGCAGTCGGGCTCTTCTTGCTGCGATTCGATGAGAAGTGCTCGATAACTTCCCAGTTGGACTTCTTCGGTGCAGGGGTGTCGGCGGGCGAGGGGGAGGAGCGGGCAGCGGCGGAGGGCGTGCTGCGGCCGGAGTCGTCGCGGCCAGCGGTTGCCGCGGAACGCAGCGACGCACAGCGCCGGCCGCGCGGCGGCTCCTGATTTCATAAACATTAAAGTTAAATTAATCTTAAAACTTTAACATTCGACCTAATTTATTGTACTCGCATTTGGTACCTAATAATATCGACCGAAATACGTCGTCATCGTTTTGTACGAACTAAAGTACTAAATTCATTTTGAGAAATGTATTATTCTTATTGAAATGTGTTGTGCGAAAGTGTTCAGATTTTGAGTCATTTTCGTATATAAGCCCTAATTTCTTTGTACAAAGCTCATTCTATCAAGTTCATCGTCATTTATATTATTACGTTGCTTATGAAAGCTGTATTAAATGGGCAAGTTAAACAACTTACATTCATGAAACAAATATGTACTTTAGTGCTTATCACTAAACGTACTCAGTCTTTGTTTTGGCTTTATAAGCATCTTGTTTCATTCCAAAGCGAAATATTTGTATATTTAAAAATAATGTAAGTACCCGCGTACAATACCATTGAAAAATGGGAAGACTTCAGAATTTTTATATCTTTATCTGTTTTTTTATCGGTTATGGCTAAATGACTACCATAATAATGTTGCTTTATTTTAAGAAGTGAAAGATAAACCGAGATTATTGTTAAAATATTAATTCAAACTATTCTCAATAATTATTGTATTCTCAATACGCGTACATACTCGTATAAAGAATTTAAGTATAGAATTTTGTTGTAGGGGAAATGACGCTTATTCCAATGTACGAGTAATATAGAGTGACCGAGACCCAAATCTGTTTGGTCTAAAACAAATCTATTTATGTTTAATTTAGTTAAAAGCCTAAAGTTAGTATTATTTTCGAGTCTTTGCCAATTTTTCTAAAATAACTCAAACAAAATCTTACAAAAGTACTAAGAAAATTCAATAATTCTAAGCTTCAATGCCAACGTCAACATTTGACATTCAAATTAAGATCTCGATGTGAGGTTACCAAATTCATTTCGGGAATCCTAACTTCGGCTTCTAATCGTAGTGTCAACGAAATATTTATAAAAAGTATTAATATTGATTTATTTTCTGTATGATTTATGCTTTATTTTACATACGTAAAACTATTATACTCCTATAAGAATAGTTGTAGACTTTTAAGTATTTTTATATCTTGTATTTTTATAAAGCTTTAAAAACTTTACATAGCTACGTCACGCCACTCGTAACATTACATATGACATGTAAGGAGCTGAGTGTGGCCGGCGTATGACGGATAACTCCATCCGTCAATGTCAGGTAAATTCACACTTTTCTCTTAGAGATAACGTACTATCAATATTTAAAGGCCATAATTGAAATACGGAGATTTTGAATAGAGGATACATACTCTTATAATTTTTTAATAAAAAGTATTTTAGCTTTTATTCACAATAATAACTTGTTCATCCTTTGCGAAGTTAAATTTGTCTGTGTACCTAATTTATCAAATAGATTTGCTTCAATGATTCGTGATTTTATTAGTTAAATTTTATTCATAATATCTATGTCTAATAAAACATCTGTATTAATATTATGTTTCCTGCTCCACGTGGCATTAATAAACTTTACATTAATATTAGATTTTATTCCTAAACTAAATTAGTATACAACTTTGTATTTTTGCGTAAGCAACTTAATTACTTTCAAATAAAACAAGATAATAAGAGATAAGATAAAGACACTTCCACTATCGCAAACAATTTATGCATATGTTCGTTTGTTTGTATAAAAACAGAAACATTGTATTTAAGAGAAATGCTGGAAGCGGCAAACCACTTTACCTTGAGTCGGCCGCTTCACCTGTACAGAAAATTTGTGCTGCTATCTTTGTCTATCAAATGAATGATGAAAGAGATGACAATAAGTTTCTGTACAAGTCACTTGACAGTGGAATCCCAGGGTTAAGTCGTCCCGAGATTTATATAGGCCAATTTTAGATCTTGTAACTTCTCTAATGTTTCCTTTTTTATGATACTGAGGTAACATTTTAATATGGTTTTATACTAGTTACTCTTCAACTCAACCGCTTTAAGTCCTATGTCCATAACTTAAGATAGTTTATTGTACATTTTTAATAAAAAAATTATTAATTGAATAAGTGATAGAGCAATGAATGTACATATATCAATTATGTTTATTTTTGTTGGTAAAAGTTTCTTTTTGGAAAAGCGCCAACAATCAAATTGAGATATAAACATCGCGTACGTTTCGCGTAACAACTGCGGTAGACGGACGGACGGTGGATACGTTACCTTACTTCAAATAAATTAGCGCGTTTTTAACTTATCACTGAAAGAATAAATTAAATAAAAAATAAACTACATATTAAAACTTTTCATCTAAAACTCCTCTAACGAATGAACCTCTTTATTATCTAATCTGGATTAAAAATAATGTAATACGATATAGTCGATAGAGGTTTAATGTAAGTTGGTATATTTATAGAGACTGGCAATGGAAGGCGACGAAAGGGACATTCAAGAGACCGTTTAAAAAATTAAAAGTGAGAAATCTAACTACAGCAGTAAGGAATTTTATTAAAAACATGAAATAGTAAACCTCTATTCTACTCTTAATTTACACTAATTATGAAATTTTCGTATAAGTCCATAAGTACATACATATAGCTTCAAAATATCTGCAATATCATAAAATGTTAAGCACTCCTTTTCAGGGCCAGTCAATTGAATACAAAAACAAAAACCATGAATAAATTTGCCACCTTGATCTGACATTGGTCATTCGAATAACAACATTAAAATTCAACAATAGTGCGCACACAAATGCATTATCATAAAAAGACACCTATTTCATATATAAACGGATGCACATAAATTGTCTGAAGTAGTTTTTTATTTATCCTGTCCAGGGTTTTCAGTTGTTTTTGTCGATTATTTCAATAAAGTATTAAAATCAAGAAAGGAAGAAAACTTTTTTTTAATGTTGACAATCTCTTTTGTATGTTAAATAAAATCGATACGTAATAATATAACAATATTTGCAACTGAAAATGAAGGTAAGTCGCATAAATTGGTAGAAACAGTTTCGCTGCGGTTACGAAATATGTGTTGGTAATTGAAAATTGAATGTTGTTTTAAGAAAAAATAAAGATCAAAATTGTGTGTGAATAGATTCTGCAACGGCGGCAACACTAAATCGCATGATTGGCTCGTAAATTAACCTACACAACGACTTTGGGCGCGTTCTGTGCGATTCGAGTTGCTTTTTGAACTTGACCGATTGTGTATTTTTGAAACTAAAATAGATTTAATCTGTTAATTATATGCCACTAGCAGATTTTACAAGCGTGCGTCTACTTCATGCTTATAGGTTTATTAATATATGGTTAAGACTTAGATTGTATGAATAATTGTCTCCTCTGCTAAAGCTTTCTGACTTTCTTTCAAAGCCGATTTATTTTTAAGCATTGAGGGAACCATTGTTAATTCTCCACTAGCTTTTAAAACACAATGACATACAGATATGGTAAATTCAGAAACCTAAATGCGCAAAAGGGATGTAAGAGGAAAACGACAATCGACTAAAAAAATCGTTTTGTGTAATTTATTTTGCACGTCATTGAATGTAAAAAATGCGCAAGATTATCACACATCGGATCATTTTAAAATCAAAACAAATCCATGGTCTTGTTTGTCATATTGATTATTCGCAATAATTTAAATATTTGTCAAAGAGGAAAAAACACTTGTTTGCAATTTAAGTACGTGTAAATTTCACACCTGGCGTCCGCGCCTTATAAAAAGAAGATTTTTATATACTACACAATTGTTTTTATCAAGTAAATGAATCGTGATATATATTTTCAAAGTAACCGCCTAACGAGGGATTCTAGATGTTAAATACAAGCCGGCGTATATCATTTCCTTGGCATGCAAGACTACTTTCCAAAACTGTGTCAAATATAAAGAAATTCTGCTACGAAAAATGCGTCTAGGAGTTGAATTTAGAAAAAAATACCATTTCAAGCGTAGTAAGAGTGCAACGTTGCAATTGTTTAGTAAGTCCGATGACGCTACTGTTTTAGATGTGTTAATAGTTAATTTGTACGAATGTTGTATGGTCAAGAGCAATACATCATGAAACGCCAAAGCCGAGGCGCGCTCCGCTACCGATCGCCCATCCATCAAACAACAGCAATCAAACGCGATTAACGTTATGATGCCAGTTGACCTTTACGAGTTTACGAATTAAATTCAGATCTGTTTGTACGATCGAAATACATCATTAGTGAAACATTCAACTGTAATTAAAGAATATAAAGATGATATAATCAATATTAACATGAAGAAATTAAAAAGCACGTTATCGAAGTTTATTTAATGATGGCGATGGATAACCGTTTAAATGAAAATTATAGAAAAAAGTACGATCTGTTGACCACAGAAAAATGTACTGAATATCCAAAACTTTAATAATAAAAATAAAAGGTACACAATTTTAGCTCAACGTTTTGAAAGCAAATTTAGCAAGAATATTTGATTCTTAGCGGGTGTTTCGTGCGTCGAGACTGAAATTGGCAGAATAAAGTCTCATCAAAACAGTACAAGGATCGATTTATCATCCCCTAAAGTCCCATTACTTTTTCTATTCAAACGCGATGAATTTTCATTGAGTGAATGCGTTAAATACAAAACTAGGAGATATGTACTGAACGTTGTAACAATGCTGGCCAGCGAATTAGAGCGTGACACAAACTAGTTGTAGTTGTCTAAATCCCTACGGCGCTGAGCGGAGCGGCGCGACCTGCTCCCTACAATTATTTGTTTTGGTTTTGAGAGTTTATAGATTGAGATCCCAAACCAGAATAACGACACTTAAATTCAAAAGCTTTAATGTCATATGATTAGATAATACTCGTTTGTGCTGTAACCGAATGGCCAATAGTTGTCCTGTCCAATGGCACAGTTACGCGCTATCACGCTCTGAATTTAGTAAAAAATACACCTAAGTTCTGGCAGACAATTTCCGTGGGCCGTTTTTGAAGACAGACGATTTAAAGTTGCCAAAAATTTGACTAAACATTACTTTTATTTTCTAATGCTTGAATTTTTTATATTACACTCAGGGGCCCATAACAATACCTCCTGCAACACGTCAGACATTTTTGATGCGGCAAACGGCTTCCCAGACACTTTCAGTTACGCGCGGCTCGTAACACTAAAACGTAAATATTGTTGTGAATTGAAACAATTTGTTAACTTCTTAATTATATTTATTATTCCGAGTTCTAAACTTAAGACTTTCCAAGTTCTGACAAATATGAAATACATCACGATACTTTTATAACAGATTTCTCATTGCGATTCTTTGTTGTTTATTCAAATTTTGCGAAAAAGCAGAAACAAACTTGTCCATTTCCTCATTAAATTTGTGTTCATGTTTGAGACAGCTGACATAGTCAACGAATGATCGAAGAAACTCACGAGCATTGACCTAAAACCGCTCCTTTCGGTAAAGTCACAGCATGGGAATTTCCGTTCATAACTCTTACAGGTACTATCTCCTTTAATTCTATTACGGTTTTCCTTTTTTCGTGATTTTTTGGTTCGAATATCATGACATGCACAATTCTCATGTTCTCTTTTAAACGAGCAACCAAAATAGCCTCACTTCTCTCCAGTATAGAAGCATTTTCAGCTAACAATAGGAACTGATACTTCATGAAAAGACCAATCACCCCTTGATTCTTCATAACCCTCAGTTAAAGTTCTTCTCGTAAAATCTATCTGAAAGCCTGCGAAATTCATTAGGTCCATTCCGATAATTACTTCTTCATTTATATTCGCTACCAACATTTTATAATATGTATAATATAAAATTGTAGG
>DVQG01000664.1:0-13395 GCA_018231605.1 Papilio ambrax
GAAGCAAGGTTGCCATGGTTTGTCATAATGTCATGTCATTTTGACATTTGCAATTATAATTTGATACACAACAAAATAAAATTTTCATAATTTTATGCGGATGAAGACTCACGGGAACAGCTAGTGTATAATTGGACTACAATACTAGATGCTACAATCGAAATAAAATTCAATACTTCCTCCATTTTACAAACATACAAAGAAATAATTATAATTTCATCATTAAACTGTTTCATAAAATGACACGAGTATGCAAAGTAACATAAAATGTAAATACGAATATTAAAATAAGACTCCAGTACTTATGTATAGCCGGTTTCCCAGCTATTTTTAACCATTCGTTAGTGTTTTTGTTTGGTTCATAACTTCTTGATATGCGTTTCCGAACTTCACCACTTTTAGACTTTTGAAACTTGTTAAACCAAACACTAATGAATCAATACTATGTGGTTAATCTATACTAATATTATAAAGAGGAAAGGTTGGCATTTTTAGAATTTTGTTTGTATTTGATTCACGCAAAAGCTACTGGTCCAATTTTAAAAACTCTTTCACCATTACAAAAGGTAATTTATCTGTGAGTAACATACACAATTTTTTGTATTCTTTTTTAATTTCACGCCGGCGAAGTTGCGAGCAGCAGCTAGTGATAAAATGAATGGAAACTTCAGCAACCCAGCATTAATACTTCTATTTTAGTCTAAGCGAATGGCAAATCGAACAAGTTCGTTGTAGTTACGCATTCTATTAACGTCAGAATTACAAGTTTCTGCTAAGCCGTCCGATTGACGTTGACGTCAGAAGCTCGTACGTGTGGAATAGAACAATGCCACACGATAGACCAGTGGACAGCTACGCGATTACGAAGTGCCTTACGCGTTTGTAGTCTAAACTACTGAACAGATCTCGATTAAATTTGATATAGATGAGAAGGATAGTCTAAAAGAACATATAGGTCACTTACTTTTGTTTTTTAATTCCATACGCACGGAGTCACGGTCAAAAGCAAGTATTTTCATACACATTACATAGCGAAGTTGAGTCGACGAAGGAACTGTGTAGCGTTTTATCGCATCTAGTATGGGTAAGGAACGTCCGTGTGGCGTTGCTCTGAATTCTGCTTCTAGACAGCTGCGGCGTATAGTAATGAAACAATGGAATAACGCCCACTGCGACTTAGCACGGAAATCGGATTTTACATAATACGAAGACTGTCATTTGTATTCAAATTAAATGATGAACCGGCTGCTAAAGCCGGCTGTATTGTTATGTTCGCTTTATACTTGAACACTCGAATAAACAACGTGACC
Source organism: Papilio ambrax (assembly GCA_018231605.1). Lineage (NCBI taxonomy): Eukaryota > Metazoa > Arthropoda > Insecta > Lepidoptera > Papilionidae > Papilio > Papilio ambrax. The sequence continues at coordinate 1,311 of DVQG01000664.1, forward strand.
GTCTAATCCTATTGTAGTCTATTGTAACTATTTTACTTAACAATTTTCATTTGTTTCTACAAGAGTGCACAGTACAGTTTGTAGATAATTTTGTTTAACACATTAAGGTTAATACTACATAGAAAGCTTGGGGGTAAATGACAATAAAACTAAACACAATTCATTTAATAAGAAATTAAATCTTTCATATTTTTGTTTGGACATTTTATTGGCAAAAACAACCTTCAGCCTGCCAACCTGAAGATTTCTATTGAATAGTCCTTCTTCATTAAAGTCTCGACTGAAAAAAAAAATTACACATAAAACTAGAATCCCACAAAGACAGTGTTCAAAGACACAATAATGCTGAATAGGTACTGTCTCTTTAATACCAACCTCGTTGCCACGATGAATGGCAAGAATCATATCATATTCATTAGCGCGTATCGTGATACGAGCACGGCCATTGCTGTTGACAGTAATAGTCTTGCCGGTACATCTGTTTCCGTTCTTCACACCAGATATGACGTCACAGTAATTTCCAGCTGGTAGACAAGTCTGAAAATGATTATAAAATATAATAAGTGAGATGAAACACGGGTTTCTAGATCCTAAATAGCAGACAAAAGCATGGCGACTTAGAACTTGATATAAAAATGTGGTGTATAATAGTTAATAAAGATAAGCTTCCATACGTTTAAGTCTTGGTTTAGATCCCAATTATCGTTGTTGAAAGCGACGAATGCTTGCTGACCACGACAGAAGGCTATTTGATTGCTGCCGTTGTCCCACCAATTTCTTACAGCGTTGTTCCCGGCAACATTCCTGAACGCAACCATCTGGTAGATTTGACGCCAACGATGTTCGCAGATCCATCCGTTACCACACGAACCATCCTATTATAATACAAACGTTTAAAATTATAAATTTCTTAGTTTGAGAAAATTTAAAATTTGCGGAATTTCCAATTAATTTCAACAAACTTACAGAATTAATAGAAGGAGAAATAATATTGCCGTTACGGTCCTGCGGAGGTCCAGCCTCAGTGTCTCGGAAATCGAAGCTGCTCATCAACTGAGGTTTGCCGTAAGGGTGAGCCAACATAAAGGCAATCGCTCCCTTGTATCGTTTAGCACTTTTGTATGTAAGAATATTGCCACCAGCGCCGTGACCTCTCTGATTGTCATGGTTATCGATAAATGTCAAAGCGTCACCACTCGCAAGAAGACCCCAGTTAGGTCCCCAATTATGTAACCATCTTAATTGATTTCCACCTTGGAATGCTCTGCTCAATTCCATTCCGAATCTAAACTCAGTGACTGCAGCAAGAGGTGTGTACTCATTTCGACTAATAGCTTCGCCACCAAGATCAATAACTTCTTGGTAGATGTAGGGACGGGCACCAGATGGAAAACCATGGTTCCTATTTAGATTGTTAAGCATGTTGTAAATAACGCGGAGATCTCCGGGCCACATGTGCTTAGCTGCATCAATTCTGAAATAAAGAAGATCTTTTTCTATGGATCTTTTCCTCGTATATACAAAAATTAAATCTTAGATGAGATATCAATAAACAAAGAACTTACCTGAATCCTGCTACTCCGAGGTTAATAAGATGGTTCATGTAATTTACTATCATGTTACGAACATGGGAAGATCCTTGATTCAAATCCTTTAATCCTGATAGTTCACAATTTCTTACCTGAAAAAAAAATCGCATTCGTCTCCTAGGACTAACTTGCACCACAAAAATTGGATTTAAGTCACAACTTACCCTGTCTGGACAGCAGCGATAGTCATTGCCAGAGATCACATATTGAGGAGAATTGAAGTCATTTCTTCCGTAGGGTACGGCAGGGTAGTGCCAGTTTCCGAAGTTAGCATTACTTCCACCGGTGCCCACATTCTCATTCCAAGTACCAGTCATATGGTTAATAATTGCATCCACGTATATCCTAGAAAAAATCGATAAAAAATAACCTTTTTCCAAAAGCGGTCGGTATGTACACAACACAAAATCGTTGTTGTGTTTATTATTCCGTTTTTCGTCTGGCTACTACACGATTCCATACCCCGATTGATCCGGCGGACTTTTTTATTGCTATCAACTCCCTTTTTCATTTCGGTTGGTAGTTTCCTTGTGAGCATAAAATAAGGATTTACTTTTAACTGCTAATTTGATTTCCGGGAACGATCAGGTCTTTGTTTATTTGCATACAACTCCACGTGTACTCTTCAAAGAACAGTATTGTTTAATTTATTTCCATTGTTGACTTAAGTAAGATCTCGTTTTACTTCTTACCTTACACCAACGTTATTGCACCGACGTACCATATTTGCGAATTGCTGCTCATTTCCTGAACGTGTTACCAATCTGTAGGACATTGGTTGATATCTCTCCCACCATGGTCGGTTCCTAGACCTGATCACCAAATTCTCATTGGGCGGTGATATCTAGAATTCAGTAGTTGAGCCGTACATAACATATCAAAAAAACGTATGTTCTTACTGAAGAAAACTTGCTTACCTGAACACCAGCGAATCCTCTAGGTCCAAGGAACCTCTCGCATTCAGCAGCAATGTCATTCCATTTCCATTCAAAGAGATGAACCATAGTAGTCCGGCCAGATACATAGTGGGGGTTCTTGAAGGCCACTGCCAAGCCAGCAGCGGCCAGTAACAGAATGAAACGAATCATTCTAAAACATTAAATTACAATTATCACCAATATTGTTAGTTTTACGTCTTGCACAGTTGTGATGAGAAACACGATTTTTGACTTGTAATTTCACTATTATTACTGACGTTTGGTATTCGGAGCCAATGAGGTCTGATCAGTAAATTTGAATGTTTATTTAGACAATGGTATTACGGTGTTAACTAACTAAACAAACTTTTGTGTCGAGATACTTTTAGTACCTACTTAGTCACATTAGGTCCAAATAAATCACAATAATTTTAAACTACGGCGATCATTGAGTTTATAAAATAATTAAAACTCACTCACCTGGCGTCAAACAATAAAAAAACAATTTTCACTTATTCCAAAGCCACCACGAAGATACCATTTATATAGGAACAGATAAAATCAGTTAAAATTTGATAGTAAAAAGTATCTTCGGACCAGTAATCCATGATAGTGTCGCAAAAATATAATTATCCAATTGATTAGATGGTTATCGAATACGCGGGAGTCAGGTCGTGTAAGTGTTAGATGTTAATATCCTGTAAAAACATGTTCTAGTCAATTTCAAGTGTATTGTCCTTAAGAACTGATTTCAAAACTAATTGACCGAGTATGAATCGTCACTACACAGTGCGTTTAGTTACGCCGTAGTAGATAGTGGTCATCTGCCCGAGAGATATGTTTACTTGCATTCAGTTACTGTCGTATCAAATTGTGGAGAAATACGTGAAATTGTATGGAAATATGTACTTATTTACGTGGAATGACGTAAATATCGCTATTCTCTTGATCATCAAAGCATTGCATACATTTACGGTTAATTCTAAACATAAAAGTTACAACGTCCGACTATTATGTTACGTATTATCATTAAAATTGCTTCATGACTCAATACAATTCTCTCATTCCCTGAATGGTACCTTTCGTAACATATAATAAACAAAGTACATTTGTATGTTTATTGCAGATAAATGTAATTATTTGTACGATGAAGAGTAATGCAAAAATACACATTAAAATTAAAATAATCTACTCGTTATCTGTCCTTTGATTAGTAATTAAAATACTAACGTATGCAAAAAATGCACAGCCAATAAACAAAATGTAATCAAAGCTCTATTGCTTGAACGATAAGAAATTATTCGGTTAGCGACATCAATTTTATTTGATTAATCATTCCCAAGATTTGATATCATAAGTACTTTCGATTTGACTGTAAACAATATTTTTGCATGCCTAATATGCATGCTTTACCTTACGGTGTATGAAATATAGAATTTCTTTGAGATCTTAATTTCTGTTTATTTTATAATAACTTTCATCATTCATTTTAATTTAACTTTTCTTTTATACGAAGTGTCGGATCGGGTCTATCAAAATATTTAAGGTAAGAGATCCAGAAGCCGCTAGTGACCGCTTATTTGTACAAAGTAATGAACAACAAAAACAATGTGATTTCATTTTTATCAAAAAAATAAAATTATAATTAAAAACAATATGATTTCTAACGAAATTGCTTCGATTTCGACTTCCTCTGTTCATTACAAAATTGGAAATAAGTTCATTTCGTGCGTTACATCAATAAAGAGATTAAAAAATCTTGATCATATATCTAATGATAAGCCAACGGGCAATTAAGAATAATTTAGACTGTGATTAAATTATTTTTATATGTTTGCCTTTGTCGGTGTTCTTGCTTATTAGAATTTTATGACGCAACAATTTTTTTTTAAATGTGACTCTAGTGAACTCTCTGGTACGTTTAAAAATGTCATGGAATTGTCTTCTTGTCAAATTAAGAATGTCAAAAAAGAAACTCTAGTATTTATATAAAAATCTTTATTTGTATGAACACGAAAATTACAAACAACTGTTTGAATATTTTAATGACTTAGATTTTCGAACTTGATTTTAATCGTTTTTCGCATGTTGTGTCATTTCCAGTATAATTAATTTTTCTTTATAATCTTGACTGAAATCAAACATTTTATACATTAATACCACAGATAAAAAGAATGTAAAAAAATATGTAACACCAATTGGCTTTAATACTTCACGCAAGACTGAACCCTCAAATATTGCAGTCACCAGATAATCGATAGTCGATAGTGACCCCATAAAATCTATCTACTAAAGATATCACAAGATTTTATCTTCTGGAAAAAGTCCAATACCAACCTCATTGCCGACGTGAATGGCGAGAATCATATCATACTCGTTAGCACGTATGGAGATGTTGGCGATACCATTGTTGCCAACAGTAACAGTCTTTCCGGTGCATCTGTTGCCTTCTTTAACACCAGATATGACGTCACAGTAAGAACCGGCTGGTAGACATGTCTGAAAATATAAACGTAATAATAAGTTACAATGATTACTAAATTAATTGAATATATATCGATTATAGAAATATCTTGCATCTATTTTCGTTGGTTTATGTAAGTGGTTCATACATTTAAGTTTTGATTAAGATCCCAGTTGTCGTTGTTGAAAGCAACAAATGCTTGCTGGCCACGACAGAAAGCAATCTGATTGCTTCCGTTGTCCCACCAGTTGTTCAAAGCAGTGTTCCCGGCAACATTTCTAAACGCAACCATCTGGTATATTTGACGCCAGCGATGTTCGCAGATCCATCCATTGCCGCAGGTATCATCCTATAACAAGATACTGGTTAAACAAATGTACACTATATTCTGTCAAGTTAAAATGTGGAAAGATGATGACTGCCACTATTAACTTTAACACTTATTAAAAACTTTACTTACAGAATTTATAGATGCAGATATAATATTGCCATTGCGGTCCATTGGAGGTCCAGCCTCAGTGTCCCAGAAATCGAAGCTGCTCATCAATTGTGGTTTGCCATACGGGTGAGCCAACATAAAAGCAATCGCTCCCTTGTATCGCTTAGAATTCTTGTACGTAAGAATGTTACCACCAGCGCCGTGTCCTCTCTGATTATCATGGTTATCAATAAATGTCAAAGCATCATCGCTCGCAAGAAGGCCCCAATTAGGTCCCCAATTTTGTAACCATCTCAGTTGATTTCCTCCCTGGAATGCTCTGCTCAATTCCATTCCGAATCGAAACTCAGTGACTGCAGCAAGAGGTGTGTACTCATTCCGACTGATAGCTTCGCCACCAAGATCAATAACTTCTTGGTAGATGTATGGACGGGCACCAGATGGAAAACCATGGTTTGTGTTAAGATTTTGTAGTCTGTCATAAATCACGCGAAGGTCTCCAGGCCACATGTGCTTAGCAGCGTCAATTCTAAAATAAATAAGATAATTTTAAGCTTGGTTTGATATTTAAACTTTATAATTACACAAATAATTTACCTACCTGAATCCCGCAACACCAAGACCAATCAGATGGTTCATGTAATTAACAATCATATTACGAACATGAGCAGAACCTTGATTTAAGTCCTTCAAACCGGACAATTCACAGTTTCGCACCTGTAAAAGTTAATTAAAAGTTATTAAAAAATGCTTTCATGTAAATACAAAAACATAATAACAAAATGTGAAGTAGGCGCAATTCCGCGTTTCGTCCGATAAGTGTGGTACCGGAGGCCTAAGTTTAGTCTTATCATCCTTTTTCTCATAACAATAGGATGGGAAGGAAACGTGGATTTGACGACGGAGGAGACGCATAGGAAGGGAAATATTCTCTTTATGTGCGTCTTCTCCTTCGTTAATTAAGGTTAGGCAAAGCATCCGCTATTGCGAATGTCTATGGGCTGCGGTCGCTTCGCCATTTTGGCGGATTCAGGTGGCCGCTTGCTCGTTGCCACCTCATGGTGTAAAAAATGATTTTGAATAATTAAAACATAAAAATGAATCAGTAATTGAAACAAAAAGTAATTCAAATATATCAATCATTTCAAACGTATCTGGTATTCAAATAATTTGCAGCACAGTATAATTGTCAATCAGTTAACGTTATTGCTGCCAGTCATATCGGAGAGCTGGCACCGCAGGCATTTTGATATTAATCTCCAATGCGATATTATACAATTGTGTTATCTAATCTAGATTTTGCTTCCAATGTAATTTGTTATTGCAATGATTATTTAATTCTATTTCTTTACTCTTTTGTTTTATTTATGTATTATTGTAACTATATAATGAAATACAGAATACAAATTCTACTGAGAATGCGAAAGAATAATCGGGTAACCAACAGTAAAAAAATAATTACTTCCTACTTTTTAGATACTACATGTTAAGCAACATGCATATATCTTAGCTAACATTAAGAGGTTGAAACTCACTCTATCAGGACAGCAGTTGTAATCGTTGCCGGAAATCACACACTGGGGCCAATTAAAGTCATTTCTGCCGTAGGGCACAGACGGGTAGTGCCATTCTCCGAAGTTAGCAGTACTGCCTCCAGTTCCGACATTCTCATTCCACGTACCAGTCATATGATTAATAATAGCATCCACGTAAATCCTGTAAAAGAATATAAATGGTTTGATTTTAAAAATAATAGTTGAGGATATTTGAGACTAAAACTATTAGTGATCTAACTAAAAAAATTAACTGAAAGTCTAGGCGATATCAAAAAGCGATATCCATTAAATCTTAATATAACTTCTTGGTTAACTGTTTTATGATTCAATTTATTTTGCGGCCTACATGTTGTAGATTCCCTCTGCGAGGATAAATGTAGCATTTATTTTGTAACAGTAAATTTGATCCCGGGGAATGATCGAATCTTCGGAGAGCAATCGAGTAACAACACAGCCTACAGTATAAATCAATGTTGAACGATTCAATTTACAAGGCAACCGAAAAAGCTTTATTATTTTATTCGATAAACAAAGAAAACCACTGTGGACTGTTTCGGATGTTTGTTCGTTAATTTTTTTTTTATTTTCAACAAGTCAATACAAACATAGAAATTGTGCAAACTGTTCGCAAGGAGGAGCTATATACTTTTGTTGTTTTTTTTATTAGAGGGAGAGTTCTATACCACATTTTCGTACATGTTACAAGCTCATCACGTTTTAAAGAATAATAGAAATCTATACGAACACAAGAATGAAGTGACCTCTTTTCTTTTGCGACTGTAACTTGAGTGGAGAGCGACACCGATGATGTGAGTGGCCCTCTTCATATAATATTGCATTTTATAATAAAAATGAACTTGTAAAGTTGTCGTCTTCGAAATTTAAAGTTCAAATTCTAGACTTTTTACGACCTTATAACTATCAGTTTTATAAACTTTCCATAACTTTTAAGTGCTCCCTTAGTTAGAATATTCAGGACTTTATAATCTTTCTTACCTGACACCAACGTTGTTGCAACGACGCACCATGTTGGCGAATTGCTGCTCATTTCCTGAACGTGTCACTAATCTATAAGATATCGGCTGGTATCTCTCCCACCATGGTCTATTCCTTGACCAGATCACCAAGTTCTCATTAGGCGGGGAAATCTACATGCAAAAGTACTATTAGGGACGTCGCAGACTTTATTTAAGAAGTGTAATAGCATTTTTCATTGATCGATTGCATCATAAAATTGATTTCTCTTCTTTAGTATAACATATAGTTCTTTCATATTTATAATATTTACATATTCCTACCTGAATACCACCAAATCCTCTGGGTCCAAGGAACCTTTCACATTCTGCAGCAATATCGTCCCATTTCCATTCAAATAGATGCACCATGGTGGTCCGGCCGGAGGCATAGTGGGGGTTCTTGTACCCCACGGCCAGGCCCGCAACGACGAGCAACAGAATGAACCGGATCATTCTAGAACATCATACACGTATAGAATAATAGCTACTAACGGTGCACGTAAAGTAATTGTTAGAATTTATTATAACTCTCTTGCTTAATATACTCCTATATTGTTGTTGATTACTTCTCCTGCTGTATTCACTTTCTGCACCTGTCACAAATCAAATTATAATTTGTCGATAAATTATCCAACATTGTCAATCACAATTACAACACTGATATTTCCCTTATTTTTTTATTCATCTCAAAACTTCTAAAGCGTACTGTTGAAAAGTAATTCTATTTCCGTACCGTATGTAATATGAAACTGATAAAAAAATAACTCACCTGGCGTCTTCTATGAAAATAATTATTTTAACTTGTTCTATCGTCTTCTACGAAGATATAACTTATATAGGCATTGATAAAATCTCAGTTCATAAATCGATAGTTTATCTACGAACTCAATTAATCTAAGATAATGTCAGAAATTGTTATTATTCATATGATTGTGTTTACGGAATAAATTTATTTCGATGATTAGATTTATATCAAGTACGTGGGAGTCAAATACTTTTAGTTAAGTTTATATAATTGTAACAACTTATTTTTTTCTTAGAATCATGAGGGTTACATGTTTTCGAGTGATTCGACAAATGCCATTTTTGAGTCCTTTAGTTTAAATGGCTTTACCAAATTTAATGAGAACAGTGTTATTCGTTTCATATTTTTTCTTCAATAATTTATAAAAAAAAAAGAAGTTTTATTCCACTTTTTTAAGTAGACAATAACATTATTTTCATTTTTACCAAAACAGTTTTCGAACTAACATCAGATTGTAGAATAAAATATTTAAATGCGTTAAAACTTCCGTTCCTTTATCTTTTACTTTTCATGAAATGGTAGCAATTACAATGAAATTGTTGAAAGGTTAATTAAACTCAAAGCCTTCAAAGAAAACCATTCTGTATTCGATCTTAATAATTTTATTTATTTTATGAATCGATTAATTAGATCCGATGCCCAACGAAAACAATTCCATTCAATTAATATTCGGTTCTTAACATTCAGTTAAATTACTTTATTATATTCTAATGTTTATATTCAAAATAGTCTTGACTGAAACAAATGAAAATTATTAGTATATTGTTACATTATTGGGGGTAAAGTTAATTAACTAGATTTTTACAATATAACTATTGCTTTTTATAATGTCAGGTGGAAAATGAGCAAGCAGACACCTGAATCGAATGAGACCGCTACCCATAAACATCTGCAATTGCAGATGCGTTGCTTACCCTTAATTGACGGAGGAGGAGACGCACATAAAAAGGGCATTTTCCCTTCCTATGCGTCTCCATCACCCTTTCCATCCTTCCCATCCTTTCCTCTTAAGAAAAGGGAGGAAAGGGAAATGGACTAAAATTATGCCTTCTAAAATCCTAAAATTATTAAATAAATATGAATACCTCATTTCCAATATGGATGGCCAAATGCATGTCTTCAGCATTGTTAGAAATACAAATATGTGCTAGTCCTTTATCGTCAACTTTTACTTTAGTCCCAGTACAGCCCTCTCCTAGCTTTTTACCAGTTATAACGTCACAGTATTCACCTTTTGGTAATCCAGTCTGAAAAGTTAAGTAAGTTTTTAAAACGCGTGTAAATGAAATGATTTGAATTAGGGCCGTCAATCACCAGCTCGGCGTATAGCTGGCAGCATTTTTAACAAGAACAACTGCCATAGTTGTTGTTATGCCGTGTAGCTAGCAATTCGTGTATCACTGCCTTAAATATATTTTAATGTACAAGATGTAAGGAAAAATGTATTGGAGAATCTTATATAATATGTCCAAAAATGTAATATCATTCCAATGTATTTCTTTTTCGTAGCGAAAGTGTTGTCAGAATACAAAAGGAATGCTCACAAAAGGGGATATTTACCTTTATGAAAATAAACCGCACAAGTAAACCGCGACTCGGCGTTCCTGTCGGTCGAATAGAAAAAACAAACTTCGTATTTGGATTGAAAAGAAGCGTACCTTTAGCGTAACACTCAGTGGATAAGCTTCTCCATTGAATGCTATAAATCCCTTTTCACCTCTGCTGAAAGCTATTTGACAGCTGCCATTGTCCCACCAGTTTTCTACCGCAGTGTACTTCACCGCGTTCCTGAATGCAACCATTTGATAGATTTGACGCCAGCGATGTTCACACACCCACCCGTTACCGCAAGTGTCATCCTGGATTTTATTAATCAGTTTTATTCCGACAGCGATAAAAGTGTACAGTCAGCCTCATAAATATGTATACACTAGCTTTCGACCGCGACTCCGTTCGCGTGGGATTGAAAAAAAAAACTACGTACCCTATATGTTCTTCCAGACTATACTCTATATCTCTGTCAAATTTCATCGAGATCTGTTCAGTCCTTTAGGCTACTACTCTAACAAACATCCATCCATCCATCTAAAAGAGGTAAGATTTGGAAAACTTTTGAAGCTTGTATATGTCTTTTAGTTTCTAAAATGATGCATATATGTCGAAAGCGTACAAACGGATATGTGCAACCACATTTTTGATATCAAGCCTTAAAGTTTAAAGATTTGTAAATGAAAGCATATTTATGCTGATTGTACTCAAACTACTTAAGAGATAACTAATGGTTTTTACTATAACTGTGAGTTACCACTAAAGAAATAGGTATACAAGTCGATATTTTTAAAAAGAGTTGAAATACAACAATTTGTATTAATACATGTTTTTCAACGGTGGAAACTCTTTCAAAGTAAACCGGCAATGTCCTATCATAAAGGCATTTACTAAAACTTACAAGTAGTATTTAAGATATAATTTTACAGAAATATCCTTTCTATTCAATGTTTTTTTTTTAATATATGAATAATCAGACCAAATTTTTAATTCCACGAAAAACTTTCTCACCACAAACGAGAAATGAAAACAGCGATCTGGCTTTTAAGCTACACAGTTTTACACGAAATTGAAATTCATTTTAACAACTACCGTAACCTTTTCCACTATCGTATTCTTTAAACAACAAAAAAACATTTGCAGCTTTTTATTTTCCTGATCACAAACTATTATTAAACGTTAAAAATACAAAATATTGTATCTTATTTCAACTTTTTGGATTTTCGAATCGAATCTAGCTTATTATTACTTAAATATCTTTAGCGTCAGTAATATACTTCAACGTTATAACATGAAAGAGGTTGTATCCACTTGTTATCTCTCAAGAAACTTTTCGCAATAAATCACAACTAAATCTAACACGAAAAAAAATCTCAATTCGGAGATGGATTTTCATCTCATGAAACTTGGTTGAGTTAAATTTCTATAATGATAATAACTAGTTGTTTATCGCGACTTCGCCGCGTGATATTTTAAAAAATTGCTAAAATTATAGCCTATGTTACTCAATGATAACGTAGCCTTTCAATGGTGCAAAAATTTTTTAACTCGGTTCAGTAGTTTTCGAGTTATCAGTACAATACAGAAATACAAATCCTTTTGCTCTTTATAATATTAGTATAGAAGTATAAATGTACATTTGCGACGAAAAGGTCTATCTTCAATGTAATAATTAAAGAATAATACGTATACTAATACCACACAGAAGACAGGCGTGAAATGGAAGCAATTCCGTGTTTCGTCTGATGAGT
>DVQG01000665.1:0-13395 GCA_018231605.1 Papilio ambrax
TACACTTACGTCACGCTTTAGGCTATATATTTTCACGCCATTAAACTTAGGGGGTGAATATTTTGGATAAAAAACCTAATGTGGGAACGAGGTCATAAGTTGTTGCCAACATCAAGGAAGCAAGGTTGCCATGGTTTGACATCTGACATCTGATAACTTGACAAATGTAAACAATAAAATAAATCATAATTTCATGCGGACAGCTAGTAAAAAATATTTTGCAATGTGGAACAACAATTAGGCTAAAAACTCAGATTTTTTATACGCAGCCGATAGCTAGTTCCTAAAACCGAAATTCTAAAAACTAGTTCGAACATCGTTTTATACCCTGGGTACCCGTTTAGAAAAATGAATTATAATAGTATCTCAGTTATATACTAAAAGCGAGTTATGTGACAGGTGTTTTTACAGTGTAAACTCACACACATTGAATATTAGATCTAATCCATTCAATCCGCTTATATCACTTAGTACTCCTTGTGCATGACTAAATAACCGGCTTATCTAATTGACTACATGAATAGACAAATTATTAATGAGAACACATTATGGAAAGAAAGTTATTAATAGATAAAATATATTTGCAATTTAGTATTTTTAATTCGATGTAAATTACTTTTCAAAGTGATTTTCTATCTCAATGTTGTATTTTACATATGTTTTTGAATTTTTAAATAGTCTCGAGTATTAAATACGAAACATGAACAAAAGTGAATGTAAAACTTGATATGAACGAACAATGGGAAAAAAACAAGCAAAAGCTGATACCGATAAGATACGCCAGAGAGCTTTCACGATAACACTGTAAAATCATGTTTTTTTGGCTCCAACATTATTCCGTAAATACAATGAAATAATTTTCGGCACTCTTTTGAAATTCCAAAAAGTTATTACTATCATTTTTAAAGTTTTACGCCAAACAAAAGATTGGCGTTAATTTTTTTATATAGGAGCAATTTTAATTTTTACTTAAGTTAATTTAATTTAATTAAAACTAAGGTAACCCTTGACCATGGATGTTATAATTAAGATTGAGCTTGTTAAAAATGTCAAAGTTAAAATATGATATGGTATTAGGTGCTTTATGCTTATTGTTATATGCTTTATGTTGCTATTCCCAAATATTTGTTTCGCTGCATTTGTACTCATTATATTGCACGCCCGAAGGGGTACTTATTGTTTTTTATTTGATAGATTTTGTATAAATTAATTACAATAAATAAATAAGATTTTTTTAGTAAAATACATTTTAATTTTTTGTCGCAGTTATCTTAAATTGAACCTTCCAATTCCTTGAATTTCGTTGCATTATCTTTTTCTTAAATTAAATTGATAAAAGAATGTTGTTAAAAGGTCGCGGATGAGCAGAATTTCATGATTGGATAGTATTGATTTTGACCAGCAGTCGCTTGACAAAAAGTGTTCTCTACCAGACAGTAAACCCTTTTTAAAACTTTAATCCTATAATTTAGACAAAACACAGGCAAATATAAAGTGTGATTAGTTCCAGACAGTATTATAACGTCATACGTAGGGAGAGGGTGAGCAGAGGGTTGAAAATTTATGTAACTCGCGAAATTCGGTTTAAATGCAATAGTTTTAAGGTTATAAATTGTCTAAATCGATTCAATAATGTGATAGATTGGTGAAATACCGATGTAAGAGGTCATTGAACTTCGTATGTGTGAATAAAATTCGTTCCCTTGAGACTAACGCAAATGATAAGGGTGCTACAATTTATGCAAATAAGCAATGCAAGCGACCTTTTTATTTTAGTAATGATTTAAAAACAAAAAGCAACATTCCATAAATTACGTTTAAATAATCCGTCGGTACAGACAACATAGCAATTAATGTTAGTTTGGCGGCCAAATTATAACCTCACTTTTTAATAGGCCATTAGCAAAATATTAACAATAAATCATTTTATACATTGTAAGTAATTTGTATTTTTATTTCATAAGACATTTATATTCGAGCGAATTTCTAAGCTTTACTTTGTTTATATTATCATATAATCATGATTGAGCAAACAAAATACTATTCATAGCAAAATCCATCAAAACACACGAAAAAAGCAATATTATTCCAATAAGATTGTCCCGATTGTGCTTAAGAGGAATATGAGTAATGATACGTTTTTTGTATTCGGAAAGCATTGAAGTGTCTATTGAATTCGCTTCCCGTTTTCTTCTTATTGGTATTGCCAGAACCTTACCATTCTATTCTCCTGTAGCTCCTTTATTTGGGTATAAAGGTGTCTATTTTGTCCCATTCTTTTCAAACATGAGTTGAGATGGTTTTTGAATTAAAAAAAAATCATTTTATTTAAAATATTTATTCGCCTATCGACAGTCGAAAAACATTTCTTAAAAATACTATTTCTAATTATATGATGACCATTAATTTGGCCAAACTATCGAATTTTAGAAATAACCATATGCTTCATAGAGTCAAAACTAGAGTTTACAAAATATTTTTGTTGTCTGTGGTATGTTAACCGTCACAGAGTAGGTTCTCTATCCGTAATTGCTTTTTGGTAGTAACAAAGAGTGTCTTATTTTACCTTAACTCAACTAAACTAAAGAGAGACGAGAAAATGTGACTAAATGTTATTTTAATCTTGTACTTAATTCATAAATGCTTTGGAACAACAAATTAAATACTTTTAATTACGCATTTTTGCTTTCATTCAATCTCAATAGTTAACAATCTTGAAGTTAATTTGTCAAAAAATTATTAAAAGGTTAGCGTAACAAAAACAAATATTAATTTAGATTGTAACAGCCATTCCAATAATAATTATTGTTATTTAATAATGCATTTTTTTGTTAGAAAGGCAAAGGTTTTAAGAAAATACATCCACAATTTGCATAAAAATGTGTAACTATTTATGTGGCCTATAAAAAAGTTTGAGTCTTTTAGTTTTGATGTTGATTATAAAAGAATTTAAAAGTGTGACTAGTAAATATTATTTTAGCTATTCAGATGAAAATAACGAGTACATTCTGTCATTATTGTAAGTATTCAAGCCTATTTGATCTTACAGCGTTTTTGTATTAAATTCATACATACATTTAATAACCACTTAAATAAATTACAGCTAGGTTTAACAAATAGCAAAAAAATCAACATTATTTCGAACTAAAATTACGTGATTCTTGTTAAAAGAAACATCTCACTTAATGAGATTACAATAATATCGCAAGTTCATGACATGAAGATAATTATTTAACCCAAATTAACTTCAATGCATTGATTTGCTTACAAAAGTTAAAAGTTTCGATTACGCTTAAGATAGTAATTGTGCGTTAAACGCATGATTTAATCTAAGGTTAACTAACAGAACTGTATCCGTCTACACATATTTAAAAAAAACATATACAAATAAGTCCTATCCACGCAGCTATTTAACATGTAAAGCAAAAAGTTTAAACAGCGCCATCTATTAATGGAAAAAGAAACCTCTCAAAAGAACCTCAAATAAAGATTGACTTGATTAATTGTAAATAGGAAAAAAAACTTTTTTTAATTGATATTGAATTTTAAAATATTTAATCGAAATGTTTATTAACAGTAAAAAATAATTTTATCATGTAGTATGGATATGCGTTTCAAACGCAAAATTCAATTCAGTCGCACTTTACAGACTAGCACCTAAATATAAAACTGCTAAAGCTAAATTTGCATTATTTAACTGAATTAAAGAAAAAATACATAGAATGATCCTGATTATATAATAAAAATTGTATTTTTTTTTATTTCAGACATATATGTGAAGATTTTATAAAACAATTTTAAATACGGTAACACCATAATATAAATTACAAAAGCCTACACTTATATAATCTGTTAATTTTATTTAAAAAGATAGTTTGCAAGCATTCTGGTTTGTATTTAGCAGAATGCGTAAATTTTATAAAATAAGTAAAGCTATTAGAGATCCATACTGAATGTTTCCTGCGACTCATCGAAGGATATGGAATTAGAGCGTGGTTTCTGAACTGGTGTTGCTTTTTGTGAGGAAATGTTCCTTTTTACTTTAAGTGCTATTCTCCAACACAATATAAAAAGTGTTGTGCATTTAGTTTGTAGACAGCGTTCTAGATCACATCAATACATGTTTTATCTAAATAAAAACATCACGTAGATATGTTTGTCCTCACGTTACAACAGATTTCGATGAATATTTATAGGATGTTCTGAAGGACGCAAGAGAAGTTTTGAGCACTTAAAACTATTTTATTAGGTTTAATAAAGGAAAATTAGTTTCTTAGCTACACCGTAAATATTACTTTTTGAATAAAATTCTTTTCATAAAATTATTAACAGATTTTCTTAATTTGGGTTTATTTGTAGTAGATATTTTATTCCTTATTTAATTAGGAAATTGCCGTAGTTAATCCGAATTGCATTATGGTATATCTTCTATCAAGTAGATTAACAGTTAATTGAGCTGTCATAAGCAGGCCTAGCTGGTGTGAGATTTAATATGCAGCTGTGTTACTGACTTTCTCAAATCTTTTGATATTTACAAAAAACTTACAAATTATTTGTAAGCTTTAACGTAAAATCCCATAGCCGTAACATTCGTATAATATTATGTTTTCATACAACTTTTAGACAATGTCTATCTCACGTAATATCATTTTAATAAAGTATTTATATCTGATCATAAAAAAAGTCTTTTCTAGTTGTGTGGATGTTTGTAAGAAAGTGTCTCTAGAACAGCTGTATAAATCTGAATAAAATGGTATATGCTTACAGGATGAAATTAGAAGTTTCTTGAGTAAGTTTTTTTTTTTAATTTAACTTGGATGACGCATCGAAGTCAAATTAATTATGAAAACAAGTGTATTTATTGATATTACTAATTTTTTTTTTAATTAATTTATTTTTAAGAATTTTTTTAAAGCGTGGAAAACAAAATGTGTTTTTGGCTTGGTGTTGGAATTTAATATGTTGGAGATATGTCCCATTTTAGTTTTGATTTATTCTGAAAATGACGTTGCGCGACTGTGAAGCCTTCGTGCTGCTTCCTTTTATTGCTCTTCATATCTCTGTATGTTCTAATAAAAATTATATTAAAAATGAAGTATGTATGGAATAAAATGTTTGAGACAACAAGGTAATATAAAGTAAATTTTAGTTTTTATAGGGTTCGTGAATTTGTTCTTATATATGTAGTTTTAAAATGACATATATTTCAAAAACAATTTTTTGTCACTCTTTTACCATGACCTGACTACTTATAGTCTGTAAATTATCTGTACGTTATGTAAACTGTACTCTAATCAATGTCTTCGAGTCAAAGACCTCAATAAATGTTTCAAATTATATTGTTTAGTATATAAGTGGCAACAAAGTGTTGTATTGATTCCGGCCTCCGCGAGACATAGCTGCAAATATAAACTTTGTGAAGTAAAACTCCTCGTGATCTGGAGTGCAATTCCATTAGCAAACTTTGTGATAAAACTTCCTCGATACACTTTTTAATTCACTGAAGATTTTATTTGAACTTAATACTATAGAATTAGTTGTAAATCTTCGATGGACAATTACTTTGTACTAGCTTTCTACTGCGAATCTGGCGTCGTGGATTTAAAAAAAAGTAATGATATATACATTGTACCAGACTATACTCTACGTTTAAACCAAACTTTATCGAGATTTGTTCAGCAGTTTAGGCTACAAACACTAACAAACATCCGTCGATCTAAACTTTCGCATTTATAATATTAGTAAGATAGAGATTTTCTTTTAATAATAAATAATACATCATCTTAACTGTGCTAGAAACAACGTTGGTATTTATCATAATATGTAACATGTTTTGTTGTCTTTAAGCTTCAAACTTGCAAGCTAATGATGCAGTTTGTTCCAGCCGGGGTGTATTTATGAAATTCATATCCGGCTCTGTTTCTCTAAGATATTTTGCGACTAGAACTTAAGACAAGTTTTGCAAGTGAGCAAATAAGCTTTTTAATCAGATTGGCCAAATATGTTGGACACAGAAAGCAAAACTCCATAACCAGACTAATAATAATTCTTATTTGGCTAATTCCAAAGATGATTTTTATTTTCAAATTGTAGGTGTTCTATGTATTATACATCTATTATACGAACTTTATTTCTTCTTATTTTTTTCTCTTTATTTTTTTCAAATTTCTTCCTTTCAACCATGTGACGCCCTCTGCTGGGCATAGGGCTCCCCAATTAATGCCATGTTTAAGAATTATTATTAGTCTGATTATGGAGTTTTGCTTTCTGTGTCCAACATATTTGGCCAATTTACCACTTCATGTATGAATGTTCAAAAACATCATCCGGACAGGATGTAACCGCAAACACGCATGCTGCTCCTCCGATTTGAGGGCACGTTAATTATTCCAACCAATTATTATTAATGAACAACCGCACACTCCTGAAATGTATTATTTTAAAATCATACATGTTATGGAATAATTTTCGTATATTTCGATATTATTCTGATCACATCAAAAAAACAAAAAAGTAAAGTTACTCGTCAAGTCCAATTCAATGCTAGAGTAGAAAATGTAATATTTTTCTTAGTTGTCTATTTCAATTTCTAAAATAATACTATTTACTATTGTTATAATCGGCATATATGTATAGGTGATTTGCATATCGAAGAGTAGTCGACTTGGACTGTAGCCATATTAGAGTTTATAAGAGAAAATTCACATTTTCTTATATTTTCAATATTTTAAAAGTAGAGTATCGTTCTCGGAAACTAAAAGTTTCAATTTCAACTTTTCATTCCAATTAAATTGTGAGATAATTCCGGGAAGACGATTTTGTTTCTACCTTACAAAAACTTTTATTTCGGGTAAAGTAAAGGTCAACTGTATTTCTATTTACCAGTTTTCTATTTCAATTATTTCAAGTCTTAAAATGTTCAGTCCTAAGTCAGTTACAAAAATTAAAGATTTTTAGCAAAATCTTTTGTTGGATAACAGAACAATTGTAATTACACATTTTTATTTTAAGGAAAAAAAAATGATTTCTCAATTCATCATATTTATTGTTGGAAATGACGCAAACGTCACGCGTCAATCATCCTCTGTAGAGAGGCACAATGTATGTCTATTACATCGCCTTCCATCTTGACCCTCATCTCAGAAGAAATTACTTCTCTCATCTACACGCCCCACGATAAAAATGTTATTTGAACCATTTATTTGAGCCCAAGTGAAAACCACTACATAGTTTTTATTAGCTACGTGATGCAACGGTAAACAATTTGGACTTTCCCTTTTTACTAACTATATTTGTTTTACGTAATACTTTCAATTAGTAATAATTATAATGGTTTTCTTATAAGAATTCATTGTTTTCGAAACAAACATTTTTGCAAGGTGAACTCATAACTTAAACGTAACTGTAAGTGTAAATAATATCTGACCGAAATTGCAAGAATTGTGCGATTTATTAAGTTAAGCGAACAAGGATTAAATACTTCAGTGAAAATGATAAAGTTGTATATTTATGTAGTTGATTAATGGCCAGTTTCCCGGATTTATTAAGTTGGTTAAAAACGTTCGTTAGTGTTTTTGGTTCCATAAATTCTTGAAATGCGTTTGCGAACTACGCATCTGTGGTATCCGTACGTTCCAGCAACGTATCTATTATTTCTCTGGTGTTGCGGATGTCCATGGGCGTCGTTGACCACCTCGGTGTTCTCTCCGCTCGTTTGCCCCCTATTATTTTACCAAAAAAAAAACTGAAGTCTCACTCCTTAGAAATTTATTTTAACACTAATGAATCAATGATACAATAAATGGAACCTTCAGCAACACTGTATAAATGCATTAATATTATGTATAACTCTCATCTTATATTGTAACCATGTATTTTAAATTGCGCAAGACAATCGTTAAAGAAGGCCCTGCCTCCTAAAACGTAGTTATTACTAACTCAGGAGACAGAGTCCCACTAACTGTACAAAACTGTTTTGGATTAATAAAGATTTTTTTTTTATTTATTAGCTAAGGTTTTATATAAAATTCATTTTTGTAAACTACTTATTTCTAAAAACACAGCTTATTAAAAAGCAGTTTAAACCGATTTGGCTGAATGTTAACTTTCGTGTTTGATGGATAAAGTGATTCATTACAAACGTATAACTAATTACTTAATTAAATTTAATGGTATGCATCTCGTGCAACTAACTATACAACAATGGCTTTGAACTCTGCACTAACATTATCGTCATATCAGATAATGATAATAATATGTTAATCTATTTAATAGGATTAGTAAGCTACCTTTTACTAACATTTGCGTTCAAAAACATTTATAATAACTTTGTGATAAATTTATAAGAGTTGTTAAATATTGCGTATAATAAAATTAAAAATGTATAACTTTTTAATAACTTTAATACTCAAAAGTCTTTGTACTATATCAGCATTACAATTGATATTTGGTTGAAAGATAAAATTAACTACTCGTTTAATAATACGATACAATTTAATGAGCTATGAAATTGACTGAATTCATCTTTCAGTTTCTTCACATTTCATTTCAACCGGAAGTTTGTAGAGGATCGTTAACCATTAGGTTATTGGTTTCTCAATAATATTTTTATATACTTTTATATCTAGTAGCTACTTTATTTATATCAATGAAGTCCTTAAGTTTATAATCGCTTGAATAATATAATAAAGAGGAAAGATTTGTACTTTCGTATGTATTGCAGTAAGTCACAAACTACTGGGTCGATTTAAAAAGTTCTTACACCGTTCTTTTATAATGTTATTTTTTTAAAAGTGGACTCAGTGGACAAAATTAATTAAAAACAATATTTAAGTCTAGAAACAATTATATGTATATTATATTGTATATTAT
Source organism: Papilio ambrax (assembly GCA_018231605.1). Taxonomy (NCBI): domain Eukaryota; kingdom Metazoa; phylum Arthropoda; class Insecta; order Lepidoptera; family Papilionidae; genus Papilio; species Papilio ambrax. Next base: position 8,872 of record DVQG01000665.1, read on the forward strand.
ATTATGTGTATTATATTGTATGTTTTTGTTTTAAACAGAATATACATTTTCTTACTATAGCTATAAGATCACAGAAAGTCTGATGATAAACTTTGCTAATAAAATTGAAAGCTCGATTACAAAGTTTGCTTCGGTAGTTTGATAGTTTGTTGCTCCGCCTACCTGCGGAGAAACTTTTGTTTCCAACTTAACTGAATCGAAAACTACAGAACAGCATCATGATGCTTACTTAATTAGATACCAGTGTTTGGTAAGTAATTGTTAAAGTTTTATTACTTATTTTTAGGTAATTAAAATTGCAAACATTTGTAAGATTTCTCTCTTACAAGTGAAAAGAAAATAAAAGCCTACATGATGTCATGTTAGGTTTTATAAAGACGACATACACGAAATGCTTCCAGTAATCGATATCGACAGCTTCAAGCAGTCAGCGTATAGCAGGCTGTATGCTCTTATTTTTACTTTCTATTGAAGTTACCCTTGTCATAATCAAACGGGTACCGAGAATTTTTTGTCCCTTGAAGTATACTTGACATTGTAGTACAAACAAAAATGAAATCCTAATGTAAAGTCATATTTATATAGCACATGTTAAAATATTTTTTCTCATAGGTTACTTCTTTTTCACTCACGATTATTTTGCTCATCGTATAATTTTATTTTCTCATTTATTTATCTTAACAAACATCACCTGGAAAGTTGTTATCTACATAATTTTTAATTTTAAAGCATCTGCAGGTATCTCGTCATAATTTTGAGTACTGGCAACGTTTGATTTTTTTAATATTGGGATTGTTATTAGAGTTTATGAGCGGGCAACCCCGACTAGGTGTCATGGCGGCAGTCTTACAGACGTTAGCCTTATACGGTCGAACGATGCTCTTTAGTGGTACGCACGTATGAGTCAATTGGTGAATCTTTGTAAATCTTTGCAATCCTGTTAGATTGTGTTTTAAAGGTTTTACTAAAGATTAAAGGACTATGTTTCTGATATAACGCGATTGTCACTTCATTATCTCCGATATACGCACGCTCACAATGGAGGATAAATTACCGTGTCTATGATCTACCTTCGAAATTAAATTCTGCATGCCGCTCGTCACTTCGACATACATTTAATAAAAGCAAACAAAAAACTTTTAACTAACGTAACGGTACACCTAAATATCGCTTATAGTGCCTTCTACAATAAGCTAGATAAAGGAACGGTTACAGATTCTGACTTATAAAAGCTTAATGTAATTGAGCCCTGTTTAATAAGGATCGCATTGCATTACATTCCCAATAACAATTACACTATCGGATGCCTTACTAGGAGCTTCAAACCTTTTCCAAACAATATTTCAACGAAACTGTAATTGTTTTATTGCTAATTTAAAATAAGTGATTAATTAACATTATACTTCAATGTTATTCACTAAAATTTGTTAATGTGTGTTGATTTTGTTAAAATCTGGGTATTTCGAGGTACGTAGGTTTTTAATACGATCACTAGCGGGGGATTTTATCGTATACGATCTTACTTTGACTTTTTTGCTTTGGAGATTTTTTATTCGTATTTATTATTTACGTAAGTCTGATATGTCTTTTTGTTAGGCAAATTTCACAGTATTCGTTTCTCTTAATATATATAGAAAATATTCAAACATATAAGACAATCTATTTCGTAATAATGCGTATTTAATTTGATCCGACGTAGTAGTAAATGATAGATAGCTTTTATCTGTTAGTGTATTGATTTTATATGTGACAATTATTGATATTTACATATAAGATAATGTTTGAAATTAACCTTAAATATTATGGTAATCTTTTCTCAGCTATCTTCAATTACACACACAGTAAACAATAATTATCGACAGGATACCGGATATACGAAACGAGCTAGCGACTTCGCCCGCGTGAAATAAAAAAATATTATTAGCACATGTTACTCATAGATAAATTACCTTTATAGCAATGAATTTTTAAAATCGGCCCAGTAGTTTTTGAGTTATTCAAATACATACAAAAATATATAAAATACAAATCTTTCCTCTTTATAATACTAGTAATCTATACTAACATAAACCCCTACTAAATTTCAACTTCCCGTGTTGTTCTAGAACATAAATTAAACTTATTGTGATAAGGCATGGAAGTAATACTATAACAGGAATGAGCTCTATCTGAACATCTTGCAGTTAAAATAAAGAAAATAAAACCCTATGCTAAGGGCGTAAGAGTCTTGTTGCAAGCAAAATAAAATTGAACCCGAGTGAGAGGGCTATAAGTGTCCGCTGTGTACCTTTCTAACAGTGACCTAGAGTTGCCAGATTACAATCCTTTCGTTGTTTGTAGAAAAATAGGCGATTGATGTAATGTAATGAAGTAAAAAGTTTACTTTTAAAATATTTCTAAATATTAATAATAATTTATTACCGACATGTTAAAGCAATACAATTTGTTGCTACATGAAAAACTTTGTTAAGGCAAAAAATTAGCGATTGGCGTGCAGGTTTTATTTTATTTCTTTGAAATTCGGACACCTGAACTGACAACTCCACATGACTCGGACTCTAATGGCAGAGTCTTTTTTGGTTTTGTAATAATTTTTAAGAATCTTGGTTAAAATGGGAAATATGTGTGTCGCGGAGGCTTGCAGAACCGAGTATTATGCTGATTGTGCGTTTTGACATAGCTTTTTAGGGAAGAATTACGGTGACCATGCATGACTATTCAATTCTAGTTCAAGAACAAATAACTTACAATACTCATTCTTAATAACTAGGTTTGATTTATAAATTTCATAAGACTTTTATTTAGCAATGTCTGATGTAGAATTATGTATTTTGTATTGTTTTTTTTTTAAATACATTAATGATAACACTAATACGTTAAAATCTATTTGAAGCAGTAATCTGCTGACGTCAGACAACAAACACAAGATTTTTTATAACTATTGTCCTTAAATATAATTTAACATAGTCCCCATCGCCAGAGAGGGATAAAACGAACAGTAATTGAGGTTTTGCTCGGCTTCAATTTTTCGACAATATCTCAATCCTGTTCTAGTAATACACCCATGTGATAAGGTAAAAAGAACAGTAACATACGTCATTTAAATTCAGTTAAAGACCGATAAGTTTATCTGGCCCAGTGGATAAGTCAAACTAAATTGTCATAGTTCACGAGCGACGTATTGTAGCCGATTTTTTTTGTAATCATTCATGCTTACATAACTTTTGACAACAAAAAAATTATAAACAGGCCACCTATTGTTGCCACACCCTTTAAATAACACAGCGTGAATAAATAATATAGATCAATTAACATGTTTTTACTGAACTTAATTATTTTATTGATCATTCTTATAAGGTTTAAACTTATGGATATTTTCCATTATGTTGAAAATAAAAGCCAATCTCGAAGAACATACCAATAACATTATACGATCTAAGTGGAGCGGTTTGGAAACTGTTACGTCTTGTTTACGTGTTTAACATTCGAATCGAAAATGTTCATCTCTTTTATGAGTATATCCTTGTTTTCTCTCAACTACTTTGAAACTGCGTTGTTGTTCTTCATTTGTAATTTTAGATGTTAAAATAAAAGCCCTACAGTTACGAAACGCTTTAGGCTATATGTTTTCACGTTATTTAACTTAGCGGGTAAATAAATTGGAATAAACCTTCATATGAGAAAGAGACTATAAACAACAAGCTGCCAACATTAAGGACGTAAGGTTATTATGGTAACGGTAATTTCGACATTTGCAATTGAGAATTTGACAAATGTAAACAATAAAATAAAGTTTTTAAATATAATTTCATGCGGATGAAGTCGGACGGGAACAGTCAGTATAGTTATAATAACCAACGGAAATTACATTGAAAATTATTAGATTACGATAGTTTCAAGAAACTTAACTTTCCGTTAAAACATCCTGTATCAAATGCGACAATCCACTATCCTTCATTTTTTATCCAAACACTATTCTAACTAAATACTATAAAACTAATATTCAAACCGTCCTACGTAAGATCTAAGAAAAGAATCATAATTCGTAGTTAACAATTTTGCAATCAACTAAGTAACGATCATTTAAAAATAGTTCTCGTTAAAGCGGGTATTTACTATATCGCCAGATGTTGTACAAAACAAACACATTTGAAACTAAACTCCGCGTGAATCAATCTCTACAAATCTGCTTATTACGTATTTTCATAATAGCATATTCTATACTCACCCACGCGTCATTCTTTGACCGGCTGCCAAGCGTCCACGGTTATTGCATTCGTATCATATTAAACAATAATCCTATCTTATATCAGGAGTTTAATTCAAATGAACACTTTACAGTTAACACTAGCTGTTCCCGTGCGGCTTTAACCGCATGTAATTACAAAAACTTTATTTTATTGTTTACGTTTGTCAAGTTATCAATAGCAAATGTCAAAATGACATGACAAGACAACCTTGCTTTCTTAATGTTGGCAGCAACTTATGGTCTCTTTCCCACATTAGGGTTTTTATCCAAAATAT
>DVQG01000666.1:0-13391 GCA_018231605.1 Papilio ambrax
GAATAAAAATCGAAAATCGATAACATTCATGACTGATTTTACATAACCCATCCCTTCTAAATTTCAAATGAATTGTCAAACTAATCTATCTTATTTAGACAAATTATAGTCACATTTTTGGATATGAATGTGATGATAGAAATGGAACAGGTGTTTTAGTTGATTTTTCACTCTGGACAGTATCAAATTAAGGGTTAAGGGATATTAAATTGAAAATGCAGTTTTTGATTTACTTATATAAACTTGTAAAGTATTCATCTTCTAAATCATACAAATCGGCTGCTATATCATCTCTTAGTGACATCAATTTTTGATCACATTCTTGTTGTTTTGTGCGAAACAGTTTAGAATTTTGTGTAATAGCTTCATTAACTGATGGAAAATCATTTAATATTAAATATTGCTTGATATCTGAGACTAGCTTCATCAAGGATTCACCAGCTCTAACTGCAAAGTAAGTTTTTAATGACAGTTAATTACTCATGCATACATGATTGTATTAAAAAAACAATATATTACCAATATTTGCTGCTCTGACTTGCATTTCAAAAGTATCTTGTTCAATTTGTGTCATCCTGTTTAGCTGTGAATCATTTTCGCCTTTAGCGAGTTTAATTATTTCTGAAATATTATAATTGATACTAGTGAAATTTATAAACGATTTACATATTATTATTGGATTATCTATATAAAAATCTAAACAAAGACATGATTTAAGCGGCACACAATATACAACTTTATAAAAGTTAGCCATGGACATGCTCTTGGAATTGCTATAGTATTGTATGCACATTACATAGCTATGTACTCCATAATAAAATAGTATGGGGCATTCACCTTCAAAATTTTCCAGCATACTTTTGACATCTTCCTTTAGTCGTGTCGTATAGGATTTCAGAAGGGCTTCTTTATTTTGTGGCAAATTTCTGTGCATTTTGTCGTTTCGGACTTAAAACAAGGAATTAAATGCTGATGATACTTAGGGTTTATGATAGGACAGATGATTCTGATATAATTATTGGGTTTTTAATGACGTTCGATCTGCTTATTAACTAATAGGAGTATTTGCTTACAATTTCAATCACTTTATTTTTCTCCTTCTTTTAGCTGTGTTTCAATTTTGTAACAAAATAAATAAATAACCAAATTTCAACCGATAATGACAGTGACAGTAAAAGACAGCTGAAGAAGCCAGTGCTACCATATTGAAAAAAACAAGTCATTTTAATTGTAGTAAAAACCCACAGATAAATAAATATTCACATTTCAGTTTTTTAAGTTTTATAAAAAGAAGTCAATTTAGAAATAATTGGTCCATATTCGGTATTGTATGGCTTATGTTTTAACAGTACTATAATTTAACTATAATGAAAACAATGAAAATAGGTTTTTTGAATCCAGCTTTATTACTTCTGCTCAAAAATTAAAATTTTGTTTGTGCAGTAAATCGAGCATACTCCTTAAGTCTGATTGCATTAATGTTAATAAATCCAGTGCTATCTTCAGGCGAAAATCCTCCAGCAACATCCATTGATACCAAGTCCTTATTATATAAACTAGTAGAACTTTTCCTGGATAGTATTGAAACTGAAAGATATATGGATAAGTACAATTTTGCACATAGGTGTAAGAATAATTTGTTAAACGCTGAACATAATTCAGCTTACCATTTCCTTTATAGATTTGTACGGTGACTTTACCACTGACGCCCTGTTGAGATAATTCTAGACATTTTCTAGTGTATGTCGCTTCGGGGGAGAACCAAAAGCCATTGTATACGAAATCAGACATTTGTTCTTGCAGATATTTTTTCATCCTTAAATAAATACACATGCATTAAAAAGGTTCAAGACAGATACATGTAACGTAAATTCATTTTCAGCATTGGGTACTTTGGAAGTTTTATATTTACACCACATTGAATTCTTTCATTGTTCAATAGGATTTTATCTTAATAAAGCGTAAACAGATCATTCTCATCTTTTATCAATTATCGCTAGTACTTTGACCTATTGACATAGTATTTCCCAAATGTCTGCGATTACTTGTTATAACTTTTTTTTATTATTACATTCTCTTTGATAGCGACAATATTTAGTGGATTAAGTCAAAACTTCAGTTTAAGATAACAACTTGTATTATATTACTGTCCAATGATCTTATGATTGTGATATAATACCTTAATACTTCCCTGTCCAAAGCAAAGGCCTCAAGGTCGAGGTGCGCAACGTGTAGAATTGTTCCAGCTGGGGTCTCGTACAAACCTCTCGACTAAAGTGAATTTAGATTTAGTTAGGTTTATAAATAATTGGGGATTAGTAGGAAAGAATTTCCAACTTACTTTAAGACCTAAAAATCGATTTTCGACGATGTCAATTCGTCCCACTCCATGCTGACCTCCAAGCTTATTCAATGTCTGAACTAAGGTAAGAGAATCTGATAATTCCAGTGGCTTATCATGACCACTTGGTATCACAATAGACACAGGTAAACCTGTAAATTAAAACATTTATTTAATATTGTTTTCTTAGTTAAACTACGTCAAATTATTTTGCTCTCTTTCCGATTACCGGAGAGTTTATTAGGAGCTAGGGAAGGAATGTTCACAAAATCTCACCTTTATCAAAAACAATATCAATGGTGCTCGGATAGTCTTCAGTCTTGTTAAGGTCACGTGTCATCTTATATATCCCGGAAGGTGCTGCAACTCCAGGGTCTTCAAGTACACCGGATTCGTAACTGTAACAACGGAAAATCTGTATTTTTTTATGTATTGAATTAATTCAAAAAATAATAGGCCGATTTCAAAAATTCTCTCACCTTTAAAAAGCTTCGTTATAAGTAACAGTATAATTAAAAAATATTTAAAAAAAATCACGCGGCGCAATAAATTCAAGTATGTACGTAACGAGTATCCACTAGTCAGTTGTAACATACTTTAGAAAAAAAAATCTTCCTTTTTTCCGAGTATTTCCCTACCTTATATGCATAATGTTCTCATCTGTTGACCAAGGTTCTTTAGGTGTAGCTGCTACCGGTATGTTCTCATTCTTAGCAAATTCTATAAGGTCGCTACGACCTTGGAATCGCTCAAAGAACTCTGGAAGGCGCCATGGTGCTATTATCTGGAAAAAAGAATTGTTCGTTGTTGTTAATACATTTCGAGGCTTAAAGTCAAAGAATTTGTAAAAAAACTTCGTAGCACCTTTCCTTCTGGCCATAGTGAGTACACACTTAGTTCAAATCGAACTTGATCGTTGCCTTTTCCAGTAGCTCCATGTGATATATACCTTAAAAAACAAACAATGTTTTTACTCATTTAGTAATTTTTGTAATATCCAATTAATTGAAGTACATACTTAGCACCTAGTTTTTTAGCTGCGTTAACAATGCCAACGGAGATGCAAGGTCTAGCTAAAGAAGTGCCCAAGTAATATCGACTCTCGTAGATTAAGCCCATTTGAACGGCTGGTAACATATAGTTGTCGACGAATTCTTTACGCAGGTCTTCTATTATCACCTAAGAAGTTAACAAGAAAGTTGAATAATAAACACATTTCAGCCAGGCTGATGATAGATGTCGCCGACGAAAGCTAGGCGTGCCCGTGACCCCAGCCAATGCATTAAAGGAACCAAGGGGTTTAGTGGGTATGCCTCACAAGAGGAGAACCCCACATAACTGCCGCGCCCCCCCGGTGACGGTAGTATGCATAAAGCATTTCCCTCGGGCAAAAAAAGGCTGGTGATAGATAATAGAAATATTTTATCAACTTACATCCTTCGCTCCGATGTTCTTAGCTTTCTTTCTGGCTTTTTCAAAATCTTCGTCTTGGCCGACATCGGCCATATAACAAACGACATCGTAATTTTTTTGTATCAACCTACAGATCAAATTATTCCATAAATAAATATTCCAACTTTACCAATAATTATAAAAAGTCTTGTTAATTACTTTATAAACACTACTATAATTTCTTCACGTGTCACAAATAAAACAAAAATTATTAGTATCAATTGAAAAAATGTAGAAGGAAAAAATTACCATTTTAAAATACAACTGGTGTCTAAACCGCCTGAATAAGCCAAAATAACAAGATCTTTAGACATTGCGTGTAATATCGCTGCTCTTCAAGCTTTCGTTAAGAATCATTTATTTCTTAACCAGTTCATGTATATATTACATCGTGATAACCTACGGGTCGAGCATTAATATCTTCATACCAAAGATTCATTACCAAGGGGCATCATGGTTTAAAAAAACACAATTCGATGATTAATTAATTTAATAAAACGTTTAACATTTGAATACTGACAATTGGTTTAGGCTTAAATAGCATACCTATACATAATTGAACGTAATGGTCACGAAACCGCTATGAAAGTGAATCTAATTGTATTTCAACATTCACTGTATTCCAATATTTAATTTCCAATCTAGCAACATACTATAATTATGATCAGTTTGGGGCAAAGCCTAACCTATATAACTTTAAATTCTATTTTACTACGATGAAAATAAATTCATAATTAATCTTTAAATGCTGCGATTTTTTTTTAATTTTCGTTTATTAATGATTGCAAGAAGTTAAAATTGAAATAACCCTGATGTTAAATAAATGTAATTATGTATTTCTTACTGATAAACATTAATCATGTGACTAAACAATCGTTTATTTGTTTGGAATGTGTTGATAACGACCATGTTATTACTATGTGTGATTGAAGTTATAGTTGTGATATAACTATGATGTAAACAAATGAAATTGGCGATTAAATTGTATATGTGCAATTCTATATATAATAATTAAAAATAAACTTCTATTCAAAACAGTTGCCAAATAATGAATAATATACATAGTAATTTATTTCGATTCGCAACAATCTAATTTTCTTTTTATAATTCATCTACAATTCAGAAGTTAAAAATACGTAGTGTGAATTAACAATGTATTATAAATATTTCAATTATTAAATATTCTAAAACATAATTATACCTAAAAGCAAAATAATATAACAGCCCAACAGGAAAGTCCGACATTGGACAAAATTCCATTTCTACAACAATGATATTAACAATAAAAATAATTTAAAATCAAATGAAACACAAAATTTCAAATCAATGTCTTAAAAGTCAGTAAATATTAACAATAATAGTGTATTTAAATAATTCAATATGTTGATAACAGAATAATACTTACTCTATGATAAACATTATAGAATTTCAAAAGTAGCAGACTTGTCTATGGTTAGCTATGTAGAGACAATATTTTTTAATCTACAATGCTGTTAAAGAATTTGTATGTGATTTTTGTATGAATTATTTCATTTGTGACAGTAACTAAGCTACTTACAGATTACACACGTCTAGTCTATAACAACATGTACTGAGTTTGAAACTATTAAGAATTAAGATAGAAATATGAAAGGTTTTGAATATTAATCATAATAGTATGTTGGCTGTTATCTTAAGCGCTGAGAGAGTTAAGGTCCGCTAAGAAAGTATCTGGAGTGAGGATGTGGGAGGAGCCAATAATGACCTCCCAGTTCTTGAGAGCGGCTGTCACTTCGTAAGCGCATCGAACTTCGGAGAAACATATACCTGAAATAAAAAAGAAACGTTATATATAATCTTATGTAAAGATTAGAATAAACATATGAGTTATTATGTACCTCCGACGACAAAGACAATAAGCCGCGGAACATTTTTGATGGTCTGTTGCGCTTTGTCCTTATGCCAGTGGCCGTAGCGAACGCTGTAACACGAAAAAAAAACAAAACGTGAAATTATTAACGCAATTCTAATTAAAAAAAAAATACAATGCTTGTGGATTCTTATGAACATCTAAAATTAAAAAAAAATCATGGGTCTCCCATAGAATACAAGAGTTACAGTATTTATCACCTTTAATGCAAAAATATAAAGTTCCTGTTTTGTTAACAGTTTAGGTGTTTATTTGCAGTAGGTTTTATATACTTTAATATGCAAGAAACTAGTCACCTGGTGGGTGCTTGATACCCGGAGGTCTGAGCGCGTCCCGCCAGGAATGGGAAGTGACGCTGGTCCAGTTTGTCATCAATTGCATCCTCCATGATATCCTTAATAAATAAAAATAACCAATTAAATCATTAGCATAAAATCGATTTTTAAAAAAATCGAGTTGAATCACAAAGTACCTTAAGAACTGGTGTCCATCGCGACATCTGATATGTTTGTTCTGTGATGCGCTCCTTCCTTGGCACCTGGTATTGCTTCTTTCTGTTGCCCTACAAATAGAAATGATAATTATTTCCTAATCTTACTTCTTACTAATATTTTAAATGTGAAAGTTGAATTGGATGGATGGATGTTTGTTACAATGTTTCTCCATAACGGTTCAACGGAAAGCATCTAGAATTCATAGGCTAGTATTTTTTAAGTCCCTTCGGACGTTGTTACGAAGGAAAGCTAGTATTTTTTTTTTAATTAAGCAAAAATATTATCCTTCATTTACTATTCTCAAAGTCATATTTAATTATTGACTGTATTACCACCATTGAATTTCTGTTCCTTCAACTGTTTAAAAATGTTATGTTTGATGTTTTTAAATAATTTTTTTGGTTATTTTATTAACTGAAATTATGTTACTATAACGTTACTATAAGCCTTACAAATAAACGCGGTATAAAGTTAAACTTAGGAATAAATTGATTATAAGCAAAATTTGTACTAATATTTGCTTATACTCAGTTTCTTCCTAAGTTAAACTTTATACAGCGTTTATTTGTAGGCTGTAAGATAATAACTTACATCGACGACGACGTTCAGACCGAGGTTGGCGAGGTTGAGCAGCGCCTGCTTGTCCGCGGGATCGAGCTGCGCGTGCGTCACCAACTTGTTCAGGTTCTCCTCGGAGATGCCGTTCTTAGACATTATGTAGAGCGCTATTATACGCATCTTGTTGTAGTTCGTCACCGTCTGCGAATACAAAAAATATTGAGGTTCCTGTCTCTGTAGCCTTGACCACTGGTTGCTTCGTAATACGATTCCGCAGCCGGTGGTGCTTTATTTTTTATTTAACATGTTTTATCATACTAATATTATAATTTCGAAAGTTTAGATGAATAGATGGATGGATGTTTGTTAGATTTTGTAGCCTAAACGGTAGAACGGATTTCTATGAAATTTGACATAGACATAGAGGATAGTCTGGAAGAACACATAGGCTTACTTTTTTTTTAATCCCACGCGGACGGAGTCATGGGTAAAATCTACTTTTATATAAATCATGTAAATAAAAAAAAAAACGAAAAATCATTTGGCATGTTCACCTTGTGTTGATATTTACCTGATCAAGCAAAACTGGTACAATGCTCCTCATGTGATCTTTGATCTTCTCACCTTCTGCATCAGTACCCATTGCAAGATCCTAAAAAAAAAACATTAATGCAATTTTTTTTATAAAGATACAAAAAAATAAAAAAAAAACTATTTACCTGTTCAACCTTGCACAGCTTATCAACATATCCCTGATAGACCTTCATGCAGTCCTCAGCGAGGCGGAGATGCGTCGCGTACTTGGACAGCTCCTTCTGGTACTGCGGCATCTTCTTTATCATCTGCGACAAGTCGCGCATCGACTGCTTGTCGCCTGCGGGCACATTTACATTCACTCTAAGAGTTCGCACGCCTTGTACTAAATTATCGCACAACTGTTTAGTCTCGCTTTGATTCTTATAAGCCTATATGGAGGAGCGCACACTAGTAGACATTTACTTACACAACTAAATAGTTGAATTGGCTGCGAAACAATCAACAATCGCACAACGGTTGAGCGATAGTTTAGTCAAAGGTGTCCGCCCGCTCTGATACTATTTTAGTTGCAAACATTTCTATCAATAATTCTCCTAATTTATCATGACAGTATATATAAAAATCCAAGTTGTTTCATTTCTTCGAAATTACTACTTATTACCATTACAACAACACCAGGATATTAAATTACAGTACAGTAGGATAGTTGAGCTAACCTGGTATAGAATATATGGTTCATTGGTGCCAGTTAGTATTAAAATTATGCCAGTTGTATGCGAACATTGATATTGAGCGCTACTATCCTACTGTATTGGCACAAGGTAAACCAGACATTGTTTTCAGAGACTATTAGCAACACATACCACCACCCATGCGCTTGGACTCTGTGAACTTCTTGAGGTTCTTGGTGACGGAGGTGGAGACCACCGCGATGTGCTGATGACGCAGCTCCACCCAAAGCTCGTCGTTCTCATCTAGCAGCACCTCCTTCACTTGACCTTGGGATGCTTCATATCTGGAAATGTTACAATCAATGATAAAAACATACAATTATTCAGCACAGTAGTAAAATGGCAGGTAAATATGTGAACATTATGTTTATTACCTGTAAACATCATTTTCAATAGGCAGCAGGTCATAGGCCATGGCCTGCAAAGTCAATTCATGTAGCAGTGGGGACACGCAGTCAAAGCCACGGTCCAGCACTAGCAACTGAGAGCGAGCCTTCTCTGGACCTTCGCCCATAGTTGGTTCATCAGCCTAAAATAATGCAAATATACATTCCACCATATATACAGTGAAGTTAATTATCAAAAAACATTTTTTTAATGGATACAGATAATTTATTGTTAAATTAATTTTAGTTCAAACAATTCATGTTCTTATCATGATTTAACTCAACACAATTGTGCGAGTGGTAAAATAGTTATCAATTGTATTTATGAGAACATAACATATCGTAACAAAAATATAACCTTGTAAGCGTCAAGCTTCTGTTGAATAAGTTGTGCAAGTTCCACATTGCGCTCCCAGTCACTGAAAAACAATATTGCCAACATAACCATACTATAAACTTACTATTATGACAATAAACCAAAAAAAACGGAAAACACCATTTTACAGAAACTACTTAATTCTTGAAATACATTTTTTAAAAATCTCAATTTGTACCTGCGATACCGCACTGATGGATATTCTCCAAGAGTGGCGCACAAAGTGGCAATTTGCTCCGCGATGCGTTCCATGTTAGCGTTGCGAGTCTGCGCCTGTGCCGGGTTGTACATGCAGTGGAATGTCTCAGACGAGTCGAGGGAGAACACCTACAAGTGCAATAAACACAAGTAAAATGACCTATTCAAGACCGAGTATTACAATTGTTAGTATGTCTTTATATGAGAGCATTTGATGTGTTATATAATATAGTCACCTGGCTCTCATAAGGCAGGAAGGCAATGTTAATCTCCTTCAAAGTTTTAATCTTTCTAGCCGCGGTCGACTTGCACAGTTCATTGAAGAGTTCCTCAGGGCATACTTTTTAAGGCAGCGTGTAAAGATATTATTGGTTATAATAACAAGTCACAGTCTTTGACAAACACACTAGACAAGCCCGAAAAAGCAAGGGTTAGAAAAAAATAAATTTCGACAAACCTGTTGTTCATAAGGTATAAAAGCAATGTTGATTTCCTTTAAGGTATGAATAAATTTAGCTACACGACTACGCGATAATCTGTCAAAGAGGACATCAGGACAAGCTGTAAAAGTTAAATAAAAAAATAATAAATGCAACTAAAACATGACTGTTAACCTACTGAAATATTTAAAATATTACCTTCAGTGAAGAAGACATGAGCGGCCTTGTACATAATTCGATTGCCAACTGAAAAGTCATTGATTAGAGAAAGGACTGACTTTTCAGTTGGAGTGATGAGGTAAATGCCATCCATAGTGCATAGAGGTTCTCGCTTTTTGTCAATATCTTCAACCACTGTAAAATGGACAATGTATTACTAAAACCATTTTTTTAATAATCATTCTTATAAGGGATTCGTCTTACAAGTGATGCCCTCAGCAGAGATGTCATGCATTTTGCAGCAGGCAGACACCATGCGCATTGAGAGCTTATCTACAATGAGTATCCGCCATTCTATTCTTTGTGACTCCTTGCCTTTGGGACCGCGGTAGCGGATCACCTCATTCATAATCTCTGAAATACCAAAAACAATTTACAAATACAGTATTGGTAAAATAGTTGTCTATTAACAAGTTAATTTTCTAAGTTTTGTTACATAACAGCTCAAACAAAATTGCAGAAGAGAAGGCTATTACAATAACAACTAAAAGATATTTCATACTTTATGCACTAGTGGAAGGCTTTGTTCATCCAAATTTATATGTGAATTAACATGTGCACCTCAATATTATTTTTATTACACTACTAAATATTTTAAGCTAAATAAAGTGACTTAAAACAAGAATTAGAATGGGTAAGTAGTGATCACAGTAGCGGAGTAGTTGTATAAAATATATTTTGTTATTCTTCAATCAATTGACATTTTCGTATTATTTCTAGAAAAGTTAACTAATTTGTGATGTTACGCATGAGAATACTTTTTTACCACATCAATCAATAATTTTATATATTAGTATATGTCACTATAAAAAATAATTACCACTACTGTTGCAGTTTTAAATTATAAATAGGTCAAGTAGACAAAGAGAAACAGTTACTGTCAATACTTATAATCTAGGTTATGGGAAGTTGAAACTTCCAAGTTACAAATGACATTTTTTAATGAATTTTCTGTTGCAATTGTAGATCGTGTTAAATAGGATATCAAAAGAACATAATTTGCAATCAAACAATCCCACAGATCTGCTATGACGTACGCCCCCACCCTACTTCAACATGAAAATCAATATTTTGTTCAATGTCAACATCGTCAATTTAAAGGCGTACAGAAAATATTAGCTACGTGAATATATATAGCAGCAGCTTTAAAATATGTTAACTACACATGTAATTGATAATAATTTATTTACAAATTTATTTATATTACGACATGCAAAATTCCCGTATTCTGAAGTATCTTTCCATGTTACGGTGGGCGAGAGTAAAATGAAATAAGTTTTTCTTTAAAAAAAATCCGATTAAATAGAAGAAAACATTAAATAAATCATTTTATCTTGTGTATTTATTACATTAGTCATCAATCTCTCTTTGAGATGCAATAGAATAAGAATGAAATCCGAACTTGTATATAAAATTTGATACATTGGATTCAAGATACTGTGGCAAAAAATTAAGTTTTTGCGTAAATTGCGAATGTAATATTATTTAAATAACATTTTTTCACTTACTTTGACCGACGAGCGCTTTTAGAGCCATCTTGCACCACTAACTGTCACAGACTAATCAATGAGGTTTTCCTCAGTTTTTCTTTAGGGCGCTAAACATAGAATATGCAAGAAATGTCATCGCGCCAGAAGGATTTCAAATCGATTTCTAGCGAATAAAAATTAAATACCTATTTATGTTCTTATTTTTAAACAATAAAACTCATTTAGGTATACTATTAACAATATAGACTTCGGAAAGTTGTTTTAATAAAAAGGGATAATTTAGTAAAAAAAATATATGCGATGCAGGAGACTTGGAAGTCTGGGAACACATTAAATTTGGACAAAATTATTAAAATAATAGGAATCATAACTTTTCTATTCCTTTTAGAAAACAATTTTCTTATTTCTTCCATAAAATGCGCGAGTTTATTGTGATTAGTGATAAGGATGCGGGTCGATAAAGTAGATAGAGAGGTAAGATGTTGCTTCTTTATTCCGACGAATTGAACGAATTGACGTCGAGAAAGAGATAGAAGATAGAGACTTCGGTTCGCGGTTCGCAATTTATTTAGTTTTTTATACGATCTTGTAGCCATTGGATGTGTCGAAGTTTTTATGATAGTGTTAATCACGTGTACGTAAACAATGCAGTTTGGCAACGATATGATAATCGTATAATGCTTCCCTAATGTGTTGCTTAATTTTTATTAGGTATGTAAGTTAATATTATAGATATGCAAATAAAAGATAAAATTCTAAATATTAATTATTAATTCCTCTAAAAAAAAACAACATTTTACAATTCCATAATTTAATCTAAATGCTAAAATGAAAATCTCGATTCCTTTTTTTTAACATGTATTAAGTATTTCCTTTTTTATTTCTTAGTAGGCTTATATTTAATTATAATAATATTGATAAAATATTTCTTTTGCTACCTTCAGTGTTATATATTATAGACAAAAATGACATAAATTTAAGTAAACATTATTTAGTTATCACAATTAATAGTAGCATAATATGCAAAAAATAGTATACAAACAATGATGTGCTTATTTTCATTTACAGCTGGTGAAAGTGTCGTGTGGTGTTCGATGAGTCTCATAGAGGTCTTCTAAGATTAGATTCATAGGTGTGTTTGTGAAATGTACGGTGTCCATAATTATTGACCTTGACGTGCGGCTATTAAAGTGTAAACAGTTAAATTGTGATCTTTGAAGATGAGGTGCGACGAAAAACCAGTCGTCATAACATACCCTTGTCGCGCTGAGGGCTGGTTAGATAAATGTGGTAAGTAAAATTCTTTTGCTTTTCAAAAAATAATTTATAAGTACGGGAAATTGCTATTTTTGCACTACAGCACCGAGTTATTTGTGGCGTTTTACGTAAGTGCTCAATGAGTGACATGATTCTTTAGGTGAGTAAAGGTCACATTCCTTAGCGAGCTTACAAAACAGTTCAGAACAATTAAATTAGTACTTTTGGTTTTTAAATCCGTGCACAAGAAGTTATTCGAACCGTTCGTCCGTGCGATGTAGTGGTGCAACTAATTACCTGATCTGATGTTGCGGTTAATAGATACGGTAAAACTTGGCTAGTTTTGTTTTTAAACGAATGTTTACGCTTTGACAGTAGGTAGACAATTCTGGACTGATGTTTGCTTCAAAACTTCAAATGATTACTACCCGCATAAATCGATAAGTGTATTTGATTTACTCTGACTTAAGCGTAATTGTTTTTTGCATGTTCTCAGATATGTATGATGTTATTTTAAAAAGTAAGACAAATTCCCTGAGTAATCGAAATCAATCTAAACATTGCTTGTTTTAAATTGATGTTGATCGCTTTTTAATACAAATCGTGTAATTAAAAGTAAGTGTGTGTAAATCACCTATAATGTCTTTTAATTTTTTGTAGATTTAAGATAGATAGTCGTAATTGTGTAAATTGAGTTTGATTCGCGGTAGTGGTTCCGATTGCGCGTAACTACTGGGTTGCACAATCATGGTGGGTCTTCGTCCCATAACAGATGGCGACGCGATGACGGCGATTATAATTCACTTAACGTCCGTTACGACTAATTGTATAAAACTTAATAGAATTTTATTGTATGCTCCGACTGCCAGTAACACTATAATGTAATCATCAACAGCTTCTTTACCAATTTTAACGCTTGACTAGCGAAACGATCTAACGGTCGCGAATTGGAAATCCACCGGTATACTTTTGTTGTTTGGTAATTTTTATTTACCTATCATTT
>DVQG01000667.1:0-13384 GCA_018231605.1 Papilio ambrax
CCCCTAAGTTTAATGGCGTGAAAATATATAGCCTAAAGCGTGATGTAAGTGTAGGGCTTTTTATTAAAAAAGAATTATACAAAAATATGTTGTAATAGCTGACATCTTAGGCAACAAAAAAGTGAGTTTACGCTTTATTATAATAGTATAGATAGATAGGATATGATTTTTTAGTATTCCGTGTAATACATGCAAGTCTGTGAACTTTAAAAATACCATTGTGAAACACACAATTCAACGTTGCACCTCAGATTTGATAACTTTCTAACTAAACTTAGATAACGCATAAACACGATATCGACTTTACTATTACATAAACCGGCCTGCTGTACTTTTTAGTGGTCACAGAGATTGTTTTTTGTTCATCTAAGAGCTGAGAATGGTAGAACATTAATCTAAAGTAAATGATACTTGTTTCTGTAGCTCTGTGCAGGCCAACGGCGCCCTTCAAACGAGATCGAAGTAACGTTTGCTCAACGGTAGAACACGCTTTACCAACCTTACCGGTTTAAGAGGTGGACGAGCTCTTAGGGACGAAGTACCATTAGTACTAACGGATATTAAAACGTAAATGGATTTGACTAATTGTCGCTAATTATCGTATTATTCCAAAAGGTAGCAATCGTGGTGATTATTACACATTGTAAATCTCAGCTGTGAATATTATTATATTTGGTATTCATTGCATATGTGGTATTCCAATGCAATGCGATTTTTTTTTATTGCAAAATGCAAAAATCTAGATGTTTGATACACAATAATGTAAAATTTTTGAACAGCCCCCTTAGACAAAGTAACATTCGATTATCGCTATCGCTGATCGAAAATTCAAAAATGTGTGGAACTGACAATAATATTTGTAAGACACGTGCTTGTCACGTACTTATTCCTATGCGTTTTGACACATTTTGTCGATTCTATAAGCGACATCGCTAATCGAAAATCACTTTGTCTGTCTTTTAATCTTTATATATGAATTAAATTATTTTCTCTCTATATATATATATTATACGTGGTAAACATACAGCATGCACAGTTATATTACTTAAATAATACATTTAAGGTCATTCTTTGATATTGCTAACCAATAATAAAACATTGTGGTCATATTTACCGCAAGTAATGTACAGTACATTCAACATATATAACCTGTTTCAGGTTTAGTTGGAAGTACAAGTGATATGAATTTTTTATTTTTATTTTATTACATGATCAAATTTAAAATAATACGAGTTGAGTTTCTCGGGATTTTATAATAACATATTATACATCTTTTGTTATGTTTACATCTATAAATATAAAGTAGAAATTATTAAGTAGTCTGTGGCTATAAAATAATTATCTCTGAATATTTAACTAATCTATTTGATGGGCTATGCAGTTATTGTATACCGCAGTATGTTATCTCTATTTATAGGCACAAGGTCTCGTAGCTTAGATCTGTGGTCCAACACATCTCAATTAAATCAATTCAAATGGATTTGTGGGTATATTATTGATTATCTATATGATTAGTATTGATTTCAAATGTTATAAACATGAGAACATTTTTTCTAATTATAAAACGTTCCGAGTATAAGGAAACGTATGCAAGCCAACTCAACGCAGTTGTAAACATAGGTACGGTAAAAATTAGCATGGAGGCGTAGCCGAGGTTAGCCGTGGTCAGCTGCATAATCCACGATGTTTCGTTATACGTATGTATCCGTTCTTATTATACCGCCGGACAAAATCTTTTAGTTTTCAAACTTCGTGCGCATATATTTGATAGCGAGTTTCTCATACACGTTTAGGGTTGTCAATAATTTCTTGAGTTATTCAATAATGTTAGTGCGAAAGTCCACAGTCGTAAGACAGTAGTTGCATCGGTTATTGATTTCGTTTATCTTGACTACTGATATTTACTTTTTTTAAAGGGTTATCTTGATCAATAGTCAGAGATTCCGACGGCAACCCTATCGATAAATCGATTTCATTTAGCGCACAGTGCACCTATTTCAGTCGCGCGAGGCAGGCGACGTAGCTACCCCGCGACGACGGCGCGCCGGCGACTGCATGCATACACATGGACACATTATATATTAGCCACCTATACATCGTTGTTGCTCGGTGTAATCTCGGCGCTGTCGCATTAACATCTGCAGTGGTGTATGTCGCACATTACGATTTGACCTTGTATGTATACAAACACGAAACAGGTTTATGGAGCACTCGGCGACGGCCGGCACCGTTTTATTTCTCGCTTAACGTGTCCCTGACGCAAGTATACAAATATACACTGTTTCTAGCTAGATTTGTGATGCTGCTATTAATTATTTTGCTTAGTTCGCCATTTTTGTTGCTATGTAAAGACGTGCCTAAAGTGTACGTAGCTTTCGCTTTCGTCGGTGACACTGAAACCCATTGTTTTATAAGTCAACAGGCAAAATAAATAAATTAGCAAATATTCGATTTTACGTCGGTATACAAAGTACCTTCATAGTGACACTTTGGAAGAGTTGGCTTACTCGCAAGTTTCTGGTTAAAAAGACATTCTTTCTATAAGAAAACATTGTCGCTTTAACCATTGATACCTTATGTTAAACATCTTCAACATATAACAGTCACAGTAGATTTATATTCCCTACTTATTGAATTATTTTTGTAGGCTTGTCAAAATATGAAAGGTGAAAAGTTGGTCCAGTAATGTTTGCTCGTTCAATGTAATGTTAAAATATAAATTATATTTAAACCAGTTCACTGTATCACATGCGTACAGTTACGTTATAATTAAATTTAGGGTAGATTAAATACACGACCTTTCATATCTACGCAACTCTTTTTCAATCAAAATGTAAATTAGTACAGTTATGTCCTGAAGAGAAAGTCTAAATATAAATCCATAATACATTTCGGGATATTTTTAAAGGAATCAGATTTGGAATATAGTTGTACATTTGGTATTTTATAAACTGTAGGAAATGAGGTTAGTGAATGTGAAATATTGGCTGTAAACAAAAGGGCAACCCTTATAGTGATTATTGAGATATGATCTTTGTTCGAGGAGTACAGAGGGTTAGTGCGGAGGGTTCGGGGCGGTCGTTGAACCGGCAGGCGGCCGGAGCGGTCGCGCGGCCTTGCGTTTGGCCGTCGGGGGCGAGCTGCACCGCACCTCGCTGCAACGCGGTCGTTGACTCCCCCATGCTGCAGCGGCTGATGTACGAATTGATTTCAGTTTCACCCCCGCTGACACTCGGGAGCGTTCATTTCGTTACACGTATAATGTTCACTTCATACTTTGTCAGATTGGAAAAATAATGCGATACCGAAATCATTACGTGTAATTATACGAATTAGTTTATTGACTCTCCGTAAACAAGCTATAAATAAAATGAATCGTACATGTTGGAAAATAGGCGGTACATGAGTACATGTCAATATTCGTTCGAAGTCTCCGCTTCGTACTTGTAAATAGACGAACGTTATGTCGATGATACTTCTCGTATAATCCAGCGTCGTGGAAACTTAACAAAACAGATCATAACGAAGGTATAGGATCAGACGACAGTCGGCGTGACGCACTAGACCTGAAAATTGTATTCAAAGGCTTGCCTCCGCCTCGTTGATAAAAGCAAAGGTTCAGTGTAGACCAAAATACTTATGCATTATTATTTTTTTATTTGTTAGTACATGAGTACCTTTTATACACGTAGATGGAAAAATATACATCTCATGTTTCATACCTAATAGTTCATTATAACATAACTAAAGAAGTTTATTTGGAATTTAATCAATAACACTGAAATTCCAGACGCTCTATCGCTATGCCTACAGTCAGAGTTGTATGTAAATATTATATGATTATGTATAAAATATGTTTTTGTCAATATTCATAATTATTTCATCGTTGTGAAGGTAACACATTCACACTATTTCACTATTTAATAAAAGCATTTCCAGTAGTAAATATCTTCAGTAAACATGGTATATATTTTATTTTGGACTAAATTTATAAAAGACAGTGTAATACCGCCCAGTCTATTTCTGTAACGAAGCAGTTGTGTGCTAACTTTATTGCGTTCTAGTTAGATTGGTGTCGTTTAAAAGCAAGTCGCTTGAGGAGCATATTTTATGTTCCAAATGAATGAATACAAACGCTATGCTGTAGTAGAACATTAGGGCATTTTTTGTTTTTTAACAGGCGACCCTCCTCAGGTGTACTTAAAATATTCTACCAAAGTTTTCATTACAATCTTTTTATGAACACACAGGAATGCACGTTTTGATTTCATCGGAAAACCCTAATCGCATTGCGCGCGTAGTAAGTATGTCGTGTGCCAAAATCAATTCCAAAAATACTCCTTGGGTCAATCAAAAAGAATTGTTACTCATTTTGTAAACAATATGTAAGAATAATCGTACTCGAAGTAATATGAAACAATGGATGTGCGTATCAGTGTAATGTGTAGTGACGGCAGGATAAACGTCCGGAGTCAAGGAAGGTCATGTTGGAATAACAAATCGGTAGCAAGTCGTTGTCGTCGTCTCGTCGGCGAATTCACGTTTTTGCTCGCGTTGCACCGCCCCCATCTCCCCGCCTCTCCTTCGCCCCTCGCAGTCCCCGCACACATTCTGATACAGACTTGAATCAAATATCCGACGAACACCCTTCGAAGATTTTCATTCTGCTAAGTACGTTTACCTGGCCGACAGGTAAGTATAACTTGTGTCTACCTGCCTGTCCCACCTGAACGATTATTCATTCGAATGTTTATTTGTTGCCGCTGCCGCTGCCGCCGCCGCTGCACACATGAACGACGCGACTCGAGAAGCGCGATCGAATCCAAACCGGACGGGCTTATTTTAAACGGGACGTTGTTGCTCGGTTTAGGCTAAAGGTATCTACCGTTAGAACTGACAATATGGTAGCTGTAAAGTCGACAATAATACTGCCTTTTTTTCTCTGAAGGCGTAAACCTATGATTAGCTCGATTTTTTTTCGTAAATTACAACGTGGTACTAATTTTGTCATCCATACTTAGGAAAACTTGTTATACTTTGATAATCGGAAGACTTATATTTTTAGCCGTATTTCCAGTACTCTATACTATTATGGTGCGGCTTTCTTGATGAATAAATCAATTTTATACAGTCAAAGTAATATGTATGGGAGCATTGTTAAGTTACACTTCACGTTTTAAATATGTACATATATTTAGCGTTTCAATGTTTTGAAAATAAAATCCAATTAGATTCTTGTAACATTAAATTAATTATATGTCTGCGATCTTTAGTAGTCTCCAATATATTAAATGCAATAGTTGTACAAATTCTACGATATTTGTATATCCTTTTCGGTTTGAGTGATTTTCTCGATTGATTTGATATTTTAGCCATACGTTGTTAAAAGTTTTAAAATGCAAAATTGCTCTTGTTTTTTCCCTTGCCTTGAAATGTAGGTTTAATTTGCTCTGCTACGTCATTTGCCAACGTTATCTTTTAAATAACGCAGAGATGTTTGGACAATACCGCTTGACGGTAGTATTAAGAACCATTGTCTCATCTTTAAAGGCTAACTGGCGCTAAGAAAATCTGCTCCGTAAGTTAAAAGGTTCGAAGATGTACGGAAATTGCTAAAATACATACCTAGTACAAAAATTTACCAGACTTTAGTCCGAACAATTTAGGTATGAAATAGAATTACAACTCAGAGAAACTACAACTTTGAAGCCAGCAATGGCCGCCTAATCAATAATACGAGTAGACATTTCAAAACTCTAGGTAGCGCCGTTTTGTCAAAAATTTACTGTACCCTCAATGTTGTGAAAATATTCACAATCTATTGTTGATGATAGTTTATTTCCACTTACATAGGTCGATTAACGTGATTTTAATGTAAACAAGATTTAGACTTAGTCCATTAAATATAGGAAAATTACATTTTCCATATTAGTAGTACTATTATGAGCAAAGAAATCGAACGGGCTTATCCTGATGGACCGGACACCATGAGAACCGTAGCGGTCGTTCACCAGCGCCAGTGGCCCTTCGCTCCATCTACAAAACTAAGATGCAATGCCACTTACACATACACAAAATGTACACATTCGTACTTCTTTTATATGTAACTCTAATTTAACAAGCAGTTATTCAAACTAATCATTAAACAAATTAAGAACAAAGTTAATTTACATTATTATGACTTCTGATCGAAGTTTTCCTAATCTCCGTTACCAGGTCAAGTCAACGAACAAAAGAATGCCCTTGATTAAATTGATATCTTTTGTCCTCTTCAGTTCCTGTTGTAAATCTTTTAAAATTTAACAAAATATACGATTTTAAACGTTATCACACAGTAGGATAAAACAAGTTTCTGTGTAGTAATTATTTTAACAACGAAAGGTGTCATTTCCAAGCAAAGACCAATCCATTTAATAGACATCATTGACAGCATATAATTTAATTTATTATTTTTAATGCATAAATAAATTTATCTAAAATTGACTTAATAATTAGCTTGATGTCACATCACCATCTCATCATGATAGTGAAAATGGATGTGTTATATACTATTATGTATTTAATTATTGTATACCTACTGTGTCCATCTTCATATTGTTTTCGATTTCGTCGTACCTAGTTGGTCGGCAAAGTTGGAAATGGTGGAGCCAGTGTTGCTACTACTAACTACCAACCCCTTTAGTAGTAAATCTAAAAAAATAACTTCACTTCAAATTTTTCTATCTAAATTTCATTAATATTGCTGATACCCTACTTGATCTCTTACAAGAAAAAACTACTTTTTTCATCTCTTTGCCAACGCTGCCATCATACTGAGCTTCGAACCATTTTGTATTACTTTATTAAAGTACCATGATTAAAAAATGCCACACTTTTTCATAACCAAAATTAGTTACTCGACGAATACTGCTTATTCCATATTTCATGTTATGAGTTTATAATTAAATGTAAACTCTAATTAACAATGGATTTTTTGTCTTACAGTTTAAAAAAAGGGTCTTAAAAAAATACTTATAGATTTTGGTAAAAATTTCAGAACGTACATGGCAACATTACGTTTGACAGTTAGCCAGCTGTGTGTAGATTGAAAAATATGTCGAAAAGCGTATCTGTAGCTGTCCTTGATGTGTCATCTACTTCGATAATTTCATCAAAACGTGGTATTTGAATAGTGAATTTAGGCTTATAATCGTGTTTAATAGTGTTTTTAGAAACATCCTAACTAATTTTGTATATGACTTCTTTGCATCGGTGGCAGGTAGCTTGTACTAATTATTTGTTAAAATGTTTATGTAACGCAGCATTGTTCACATTGCTGACTGTATATTTCATCTTTGTTCCAGATAGCTGCGCAGTGAATATCAGTAGGTGCGGTGCAGTGCTTTATAACGAACGCAAATATTGTGTGCAACGAGTGTGACGTTAATCGATTAGGTGCGTGTTGTGGTGATGTGTTAGTGAGAAGGTGGTATTTACGTGGTGCGGTGGATGCAGAGACAGCGGTGTAACGGACGCCCGGGCATGGTGCCGGACAGGTAGCGGGCGCGGGCGGCCTGCGCAGGCCCCACACAAGCAGCCGCGTGTGTCTCCCAGCGTCGTCTATGGCCGAGCAACACATCACACCGTCGTCGCACTCTGCACTCACGAGAGAGTCCAACGGGTGAGTCAAATCTGTAAACTTCTATTACTGATAATCTAAAAGGCCAAATGCTAAGCGACCGTTGGCCAAAGTACTAGCGATTACTTCACTGGTTTGGTTTGAACTTACCACAGCTGAATTTGTGTACTATTACTACAACTCATGTGTGTACATCATACATACATACCTTTTGTGCAAAGATCTGTTTTTAAAGTTCTTGTTTAATCTATCCATACTTTTACTCTCGGCCGAGTTTTGCTTATTGGAACAACAGTTCAAATTGAATTTGGACATTACATTAATAACACTGTTTTATGTAATTCTAATAAACAAAAAGCTTATATATTAAGTTTTTGACATTAGCCGAGAGTTATTTATGCAGTATTTGACCAAGTAGTGATAGATGTGAGTTTAATTTAGTAATATGTTTATTGTGTTATGTACTTTTTGAATCTAGATTTGATTTTTATAGATCCAGTAGCTCAATTTAGTCTGTAGATCTGTAGCTTATTTCATTGTTTAAGACTCTATTTCTCTAAAATGAAACTATGGTTTTAAACTATTTTTATATCTGACCTCATGTGAACTGCCTTCAAATAGTTTTATACAATATTATTATAGTGTAGTGTTCCATGTAATCATTAAAAAAACATTTTTTAAAAACTTCTAGATGTAAATGAAGAGATGTTTGAATAAAATGGATAATGAGGAATTAGTGGTCAGATGAAAAACTCTTTCAAATTTTGACAATTTAGGAAATGTACATTGTACATAATAAATCTAGAATACCACTTATATTTTTTTATGATTAGTCAAAATTATTATAGCAGTATGAGTCACTCCTATCGGCCATTTTTTGATTGTCATTGACTCACAAATTCAAGTGTAACAGTTGTATTCATGAATTTTGTAATAAGTTCTTAGAATCCCTGGAAATAAGGAAACAATTTTCTTTTTATAAAGGCAATGTATGGTTGAACTTTAGAAATGAGAATAAATATTATACATATCACTGGCTGATATCGCTTGTTGTCTGTGGACTTATTTTATGATTTCTTATTTTCATTGAATTTGACTGTACATTGTTGTATTTTAATTTAAAACAAATTAACCACTTTTTTATTTCATTTGTCTCCTATGGATATATAATAACAACTTCCAGGTCTTCTAGCAATGTCATTTAGTAGTCCTCTTTTTTGTACATATAATTTTACAATACAAATAAATAATTATATTTAAAGTTGTTTAAATTCTATTGCTAATTGAATATGAACACAATTTTTGTTTACTACTGATACTGAGATATGTTTTTATTTAATTTTTTTCAAGGAAGAGAAGAGTGTTGTAGGTGTTTTTGTAGGTGTTTTGACCATGAAAACATACAGTAATACAACAAAAATTCATAGACACAATTCATACATTTTTGAGCAAATAATTTTATTTTTATTTGAACATAGAACAGAATTTAATTTCCAAATTTCCAAATGCACATAGCATGAATTTCTTTCTTAGATACCAAATCCAAAAATATTTATAGCTAAATTTTCTGTTATTGTAATATGTGTGTTTACTGACAGTCTGTCTTGAATTATAAAATACTAGCTTTCGCCAACAACTCTGTCCGTGTAAATTTAAAGAAAAACAAAAGTAAGTAGCCTATGTACCCTTTCATACTAACCTGTACATCAATTCAATTTACAAAACAAATTCAATGTTTGACAATTAAGTTAATTACTTCAATTACTTTAATGTAAGATATAAAAATAGTATGTCAATTAAGTTAAATAATTAAAGATGATCACACAAACAAAATAATTGCTATTAGACAATATTAGTTACAGCAAATGTTTTTGTTTGCAACATAACTATATAATTTTAACTTGAATAGAAATGAACTACACCATGTGATTAGATTGTTTAAACTTTTGACTGAAATTAATAAAGTAAATAAAATAAAAAAAAAAAAAACATTTTTTTAATAAGTTGACATCCTTTGAAATAAAATACCATAGTTTTTCTTGACAAAACTCTTGCAGTTATATGGCCAAATTCATATTTGTATTGATGCAAATTTTGATACTTATTATGAAAACAATGTAGACTTTAATAATGTTTATTTTTTGTAATAGATTTTTAATATGGCCATAATTAACAAACATCTTTTAAAAATAATTGTTGACAAAATAATGTAAACAAACACTGTTCCTGTTAACATTATATTTGGCACAAGCCAACCTGATTTGTTTGTTATATTCATATGACATAAAGTAAAATGTAAAATTTATTTTTGCTTAGTACAAGCTTCATAGTACATGAATAAAATGTTGAGCGTTCAGTATTTAAACACCCTTTCATTATAAATGCTCAAAGAACTTGAACTATGTCGGCTTCATATAATTGTTACAATTATTGCATTGATGTAAATATATGAGTATAACAATGGTATATGGTAAGAGATGTGCAGCAAAAATGCAAATGCAAAAAAAAAAATTAAGGATCAATATAATAGGATAGAAATTAATGGAACAAGAAATGATCAAAGTTTTTTATTGTCTAAAGCAGGATCTCTTAACATATACTAATGTAAAATGTTAAATACATTATTTATGGTATTGCAATAATTTATTCATATTAAGACTCGGGAGAAACATAAAGCTAAATATAGTTCAAGAATATAAAGCTAGCTGTGGATCTATATAAGAACTGATAAAACTATCTGCTTACAATGGTCTAACAATAACTTATTATGCTGTTGTTCTTTTCAATAGATAACTACAGAACCCAGTTACGTCATTGGTAATGTTATCTACGTTTGTAAAACTCTAGTTATGATTCTTTGGTACGCAGGTCTTCTCCTAGCAGGGTGGTGGGCGGTCGGTGGTTGCGTCAGGTGCGTCAAGCGAATCGCAGCCGCCGCAACCGACGCAACGTGACATCGCCCCTGCCGCGCCATACCAACCGGCACTCGAGCCGTGCCGCCGCCGACGCTGAAGCTGAGCCGCGCAGGCACGTGGAGCTAAGGCGAAGCTCGCGCCTAGTCAACGCACTGCCCAGGTCCGACTACTCAATATCCGAGCGCTGGTCCTACGGAGCCGACTTCTACGAGACGCGCTACGACACCGATTACAGGAGCGGAGACTCCTGGAAGTACACGAGCGGCACCAACGCGAAGCGTGGCCGGAACTCGTCATCGTATGACCGAAAAAAACATAAACATCGCACAGTTACGACAAGCAGTGCCGCCACAGAGGAGTGCGTCGCGTACTGCACACGCTCGCGAACTGCTCTCAAATCGAACGAGAGTGCTTGTGAGCCATCACCGAACACTTTAAAACCGCAGACGTTACCACGATTAGCAGTAAATCATAACGCTACTGCGACATCAGCGCAAGAGTGCCTGTTGAATTCGTCCGAAGGTGGTCTTCTCCCGTTGGACGAAAGAGATTACGCATATTCCCCATTCAGTTCGTCGACTATAACCGAGCTCCTCGATTCTGATTATTCCGTGTATAGTCCTACAGCGCACCGCAGGAAGGGCAAAAAGAGGAAGCGATCCACACATCGTTCTCTATCGACGAGGAAGAGTAGTTGCCTAGTAGATATCGAAGATTGCAAAAAGAAGTTTAAGATAGATCCGTACAAGGAGGTGGAGGAAGCAAGCGAGCACGCTATATCTGAGTGCCGACAGGAGTACGATTCGGAGAGGCCGGAGTCAGTGGCCGCTTCGCACACCTCGTGCACGTACCTACTGCGCAACAGGCACCGCGACCTTGGCCCGCCCACCGCCACTGTTATTAGCGATAATTCAGGTAATCTACCAATAACAATTATTATCGTTAAACGTGTTACAAACCTCTAGCCAATAATACACTTCACTAATGAGTTATGTTACATATACATTAAATGGTTTGTCCAAAAACATTTTCATACTTTGTGTTGTGGTTTTTCAATGGGTATACTTTATCTTTAACAATAATTGCTTTCAAATAATGTTAAATTGTATTATACAAAACATCAGTCTAGCCGCGGAGTTTATCAAAACCTTTATCGCGAGTATCAAGCGCGTGCATTCATAACTGATAATTTGTGTTTATTGTGACCGTATTTAGTGTAACACATATGCTTTTACAGCGAGCACTTCCACAAACGAACCGGCCCACAATCAGTCGGTAATCGAACGGAGGAATACAGAATTTCGTGGAAGAACTGTTACTCCACCACCCTATAAGGATTTACAAGGTAAATAATTAGTTAATGTGCTAAATGAAATTATTCAGTCATTAGCTAAAATTATTGTTCATTTGCTAATTAATTGGTGTGTCTTGCAGAGGCCAGTTCATCAAAAGCGCCCGCAGAAAGTAAGCTACTTATCGTTCCTCGTGACCTCCCGTATTTAAGACAAACTAACGCACGTAGGGTAAGTACAGTTATAACATTGCTTTGTTAAAATTATGTATATTTTGTGTGTTTGTAATAAAATGATTGTGGTGCAGAGTATCGCTGCTGCGACGGGTGCGACCCTGGGTGCTTGCTTGACGCGGGGGGCTGGCAATTCGCAGCGGCAGAGGCAGGAAGCTGCTTCTAAACGACAGGTATGTTTTTGTAATTAATATAATCTACATTATTAACTTTAAAATTACCTGTTCGAACTCATATCTTTTTATTTTCGTTTATGATACATGTATTTTATAAGAATAAACTTATTGCTTTAACGTTTATTACATATCCTTTTATGTTTCAAGTTTTCTATACTTGTGTAAATTGTCTTGATAAAAGTACTTGGTTTGTATTTTCTTATCGTTGTTGAAGTTCTTAAACCACATATCACACTTTTGATGCTATTCTCTAAAGAATCGGAAGGCGAATCGTTTTAACATATCAAAAACACTATTCTACATTAAATAAAACTATAAAGAAGTATACACAAACAGTAAACTTGTATTATTAGATGATAATGTCTTTAACAAAATTATGTAGTTTTTGAAATCCGTGGTATTAGAATTTCAACGACGATGTTATGTGTGTCTAATAGTATTGTATGTGTGCAGGTGTCGGGTGCAGAGGAGGCGGGCAGCAGCGCGGCGGGCGGGCGGCGAGCGCGGGCGCGCGACATGCCGCAGCCGCAGCCGGCTTCCACGCGACGAGACAAACGAGGTACTAAACATAACTTTCATTTACTCCAGCTAATAAACAATTAATCGTGGCTAGCATACATTTTAGTAAGCATTTACGTAGTACCCCTGAGATGAAAAACATGAAAATATTTGTTATGATTTCTAGGCAAAACCAGTCTGGGTTCGTGTGCCAGTACAGGTGGTGCGTCCAGCCGGTCTCACCCCCAGCCATTAACCACGGTAAATAATATATTTCTATAATGTGATCGGATTAATCTATATTTCGTCTAATACAAATTACATATGTTCTCTTTGCCTAGGGTGCCGTGGCTTCTACTTCTTCTTCACCGCCGGTGTCCACTTCGGCCGTTGCGATGCCTGACAACGCATCTAACGATGCTAAGCAGAAGGGTAAACATTTTTTCCTGTAATACACTCTTTCTTATTGTCTATCGTCGAATTTCCTATGCAGGGGTGCCTGATATAGACAACTATATAGAAATAGTCAATTGTGATTTTTGATTTGTGTGTCGTTGTATAGCGGCGTCGTCATCAGGCGAGGAGTGCAACAGCGGCGGTGCGGGCGGTGCGGGGGGCGCGGGCGGCGCGGCGGGTGCGGGGGGCGCGGCGG